>JARQOC010000010.1:150704772-150732600 GCA_033576535.1 Allobates femoralis | reverse complement strand
GGCCACAATAGAGATAATTTCCAAGTTCCATATGGTGAGTACTCTCATTAATCCCTGAGCTGGCAGCTCCAACCTCCATAGGTTCCATCTCAGGTAAACAAACTCGGCCAGGTGGACAAAATGGAACCTCTTGTTGAACCTCGCATCTCTGCCGCATCCTCCGATCCATGCAGAAAGCCTGAGTGATGGCCTCCATCAAACAACCAGGTGGAGCATGTAAAGCCACAGAGCCCTTTAGAGATTCCGAAAGACCCCTGAGGAATTGGCACCTGAGAGCTGCGTCATTCCACGGGACATCAGTAGATCACTGACAAAGCACAGGTCAATAGTCTTCTGCTGTGCAGTTCTCCTGTGTCAGGTTGATGATCCTTGTCTCTGCCACCTTGACCTTGTCATGTTCATCATAGATCAGTCCTAAAGCATCAAAAAAGCTATCCACAGAAAGATGTTCACGAGGAAAAGATGGTAGAGAAAATACCCAATTCTGCGGACCCCCTGCAAAAGTGACATTATAATTCCCACCTGCTGTGACTCATTTCCTGATGACCGAGAGCACAAGGTAAACAATAATTTAAAGAAGGGAGACAGAAACCAGGCACCGGTAACACGATAGGCATCAGCAATGCTGCAACAATGTACAAATTCCCAGCCAGCGAAACTACAGTCAGCGTTGCTCAACCCAAAGGCTTAGTGTAATCATTCATAAAGAAAAAAACGGGTGGCACTCACTGAGCCTTCAATTGCTGGGCAGGTGTTTTATTATTCCAGATTACAGGAACACAGGGTTACATTAGTGCAAGGAGGGAAGGAGTGCAGGGCGAACTACCGTCGCACCGTTTCACGTGTTACCTCTCCACTGCCTACTGTCATTCATCCTCCTCTGGCCTCTGGGCACCACCTTCTCTCTTCCTCCTGACATCAACAGTGCCTGTGCCTTTCATTCGGTTCTCAGGCATGTGCCGTGCACGCTGCCCGAGAACTTACATCACATGATTTGTTTTAAACAGATCACGCCTGTGTATAGCGGAGGCCCCAGATCCTGCCCTTCAGTCTGTTATGATGTATTCATACTGCGGGGTGGGGAGGAAAGAGGCGGGGGGAGGAGGGAAAAGGTGCAGTGATGCTGTCTGCGCAGGCACCAGATTCCCAGGGCGCCCCATAGGCTCAGGGGTCAGCTCCATCATGTGTAATTTATCCCACTATATCAATCTGTTTTCGCAGAAGTATGTGTTGAAATTAAACTCCTACTTGAGGAACTCCTCCCAATTGATTGGTGAACTGAGAGAATTGCCCCCTTTAGGCAATTGTTTAATCTTAACAATGGATGTAAATGCTCTCTACAGCAACATCTCCCACGATTTGGGGGTGAGAACAGTAGATCAATTCCTGTGCTCTGATTCCTCTATGCGCGATGAACAAAAAGAATTTTTGAAAAATGCCATTTTTTATCTTAAATGATAATGTTTTTAAGTTTGTGGATGCTGTTTATAGACAGATAAAGGGCTGCGCCATGGGGACATGATTCTCCCCCAGTTATACAAATCTTTTCATGGGGGCTTTTGAGTCGGTCTTCATGGCGCAGTTCCACTCAGCATAAGGACATATTTTGTTTTTTTGACAGTACATTGCTGACCTCTTCTTTTTATGGTCAGGGACCAAAGACAATACTAACACATTTGTTGAGGAATTGAACAGTAACCCCTGGGCCTTTCTCAGCATCTATGTCAGATACATCCTCCAGTGTCTGGACTTTAGCACAGCTTGATGACAGGGTGAGGTTGTCCACTGCAACCCACCAAAATTTAGCCATGTCAAATATCCATTGCACCTAGTAGGAGGCTGCCAGCTCCACTGGGAGGCAACACAGGTGTCTGAATACCGGTGCTCAATCCCCTGCAACCTAAGCATGGGGGCGGTTGTGGCACCTGTGACCAGCCATGCTGACAGGGAGGAGACTGGTGGTATTTATAGACACAAGGTTACCAACACAAGGCTCCCATCATTTTCTTGGATCATACCACTATCCAGTGGTAGGTGGAGGTCCTGCAGCAGCTTGGAACATTTGATTCCGAAACGCCTTCAAACCAGTTGTGGGGATCACAACTGGACCAGGTGAGCGGCTTCATAGCACCACCACACTACAACTAGTGTCACTAGTGATACGGCACTATTGCGCCTCTTGTCCCCCTCCCCTTTATATTTTACACTATAAATACAAGCAGGCATACTTACCGGGCCCCCTCTCCCACTGCATCCCCCCGACCGCGGCGGCTCCTCAGTGCCTCTCCCTACCTCCTCACTTCCTGGTGGCGGGGGGAAATCACATAGGCCACACATAGTAAATTTAAAGGGCCAGAACACCCTTTTTCTGTCACCACCTCTCAGCCAATCGCTGAGAGGCTGATAGGTTCTTAAGGCCCTCATTTCCTAAGGTAGGTGCCTGGGCAACTTCATTTGTTAGCTTGGTTGCCAGCTTAGGTCCCAGTGAAGCGCTTGCGTGTTCTGTGTCTTTGACAGTCTAACATACTGTATCTTTGCTTTCAGTGCTGGATCCCTACTCCTGCCTGACTCTCACACAGACCCGTACTGTCCTTGCTGTTCCCCAGAAACCTCCTGGATTCGTTCTGCTACATCAGGGTCCAAGTCCCGTCCTAGCCTTTTCTCCGGTTCCCCGGTTACTGTGTTCTGTTCCACCTTCGGTTTATTGGATCCTCTCTGGCTGCGCTAGGGCAATCCTTGTCTATGGGGTTCCGCGTCTAGTTGCTTCCCTAGGGTAACCCCGATGCTCTGGCCCTGAGGACTTAACACTTTACCACCGCGCATCTAAAAAATCCCGATTTCCTGAATCTCACAATTATTGATTAAGTCCCTTATGTTGCATCTGATTGGTTGGAACAATTAATAAATAAGGAAAGATGCTGGATATTTAAATTAGATAATCTTGGATGAAATGTCTCGATGTCCGCGCTGCTGCTTCAGGATCAAAGATACCAAGACACGGGGATGTGTGGATCAGCTCAAGCCTTTATTTTCCGACGCGTTTCAGAGCCACATACCGAGCTCCTTCCTCAGAGGAGTGAAAGGGCTCGGTATGTGGCTCTGAAACGCGTCGGAAAATAAAGGCTTGAGCTGATCCAGACATCCCCGTGTCTTGGTATCTTTGATCCTGAAGCAGCAGCGCGGACATCGAGGCATTTTGTCCAAGATTATCTGCATCACAACCACGGTTTCCAGTGGGAGTGCTGTCCCTGTGGCAGCTGCTTCTAAAGTTTTTTCTACCAGTTGTGGGTCTCACAACTGTAAAAGGTGAGCAATTCCACATCACAAAGAGAAAGTGTATAATTGAGATAAGACCCTATATGCACATTCTTTTTTCACAGGATATTTAAATTAGGAACATTGTCCCCTGAAGGTTTGAATTTGACGATTGACATTGTCAAAAATCGTTCCTAATTGATTTACACTTTACTAAAATTGACAGCTACACGTTCTCCTGGGTATTTCATGTTCCAATTTTTATGTCTGTATTTTAAAAAGAGATTTTTTATTATTACCGTATATACTCGTGTATAAGCCGAGTTTTTCAGCCCAAAATTTGGGCTGAAAAGTCTCCCCCTCGGCTTATACACGAGTCAATACGGGTGGGGGCTGTGTCCGGGGCTGTGGAGGCTGCAGGAGGCGGGGGGGTTGCTGTATGAGCGGCCCCGTCACGTGGGGCCGCTCATTAAATATGCACTGCTTCCCCCTGTCAATTAGCGGCAGGGGGAAGCAGTGCATATAGCTCCCAAATGCTGGCACTCGCCCCCCCTTGTAAGGGCCCCCCCCCGATGGTTATATTACCATTCCGGACTTCTGATCCGCGCCGCTCCTCGGTGCTCCTCGCTGCTCCGTCCGTCCGTCTGCTACATCCGGGATCTCCGGCCGTCGCAGGCATATGACGTCATCGCGCGACGGTCGGGGATCCCGGATGTTGCAGGACGGACGGACGGAGCAGCGAGGAGCACCGAGGAGCGGCGTGGATCAGAAGTCCGGAATGGTAAGAGAAGCGGGGGGGCCCTTGCAAGGGGGGGCGAGTGCCAGCATTTGGAGGCTACTGGGGACCCCCAGGGGGCCACTGGGTACCCCCTGGTGGCTGCTGTGTACCCCCAGGGGGCTGCTGGGGACCCCCAGGGGGATGCTGGGTACCCCCAGGGGGCTGCTGTGTACCCCCTGGGGGCTGCTGGGGACCCCCAGGGGGCTGCTGGGTACCCCCTGGGGGCTGCTGGGGACCCCCAGGGGGCTGCTGGGTACCCCCTGGGGGCTGCTATATGCACCCCTGGGGGCCTGCTGTATACCACTGGGGCTGCTGGGGCTGCTGTATACTACCACTGGGGCTGCTGTATACTACCACTGGGGCTGCTGTATACTACCACTGGGGCTGCTGTATACTACCACTGGGGCTGCTATATACTACCACTGGGGCTGCTGTATACTACCACTGGGGCTGCTGTATACTACCACTGGGGCTGCTATATACTACCACTGGGGAGGCCTGTATACCACTGGGGGGGCCTGTATACCACACTGCTGGGGGCTGTATACCTGTGCTGGGGTCCACCCTCGGCTTATACACGAGTCAATAGGTTTTTCCAGATTTTTGGGGCAAAAGTAGGGGGGTCGGCTTATACACGGGTAGGCTTATACACGAGTATATACGGTATTTTTACACAGAGTTTTTTACTCTTTTTAATCGTTTTCAGGTTAGTGACTTTTATCTGGTGAATCTCTCTTTTATACCTGTGTTATAGTAATTGATTAATTACTGTATTTATTTTAGGACTTAATTGTACCGTATATACTCGTGTATAAGCCGACCCGTGTATAAGCCGACCCCCCTACTTTTGCCCCCAAAAACTGGGAAAACTTATTGACTCGCGTATAAGCCGAGGGTGGACTCCAGCACAGGTATACAACCCTCAGCAGTGAGGTATACAGCAGCCTCCCCAGTGGTAGTATACAGCAGCAGCCCCAGTGGTAGTATACAGCAGCCCCAGAGGTATATACAGCCCCAGAGGTATATGCAGCCCCAGAGGTATATGCAGCCCCATATGCAGCCCCAGAGGTATATGCAGCCCCATATGCAGCCCCAGAGGTATATGCAGCCCCATATGCAGCCCCAGAGGTATATGCAGCCCCATATGTAGCCCCATATGTATATGCAGCCCCATATGTATATGCAGCCCCATATGCAGCCCCAGGGGTATATGCAGCCCCAGAGGTATATGCAGCCCCATATGCAGCCCCAGAGGTATATGCAGCCCCAGAGGTATATGCAGCCCCAGAGGTATATACAGCAGCCCTAGTGGTGTATACAGCAGCCCCAGTGGTAGTATACAGCAGCCCTTAGGTAGTATATAGCAGCCCCAGTGCTGTATACAGCAGCAGCCCCAGGGCTGTATACAGCAGCAGAAGCCCCAGGGCTGTATACAGCAGAAGCCCCAGGGCTGTATACAGCAGAAGCCCCAGGGCTGTATACAGCAGAAGCCCCAGGGCTGTATACAGCAGAAGCCCCAGGGCTGTATACAGCAGAAGCCCCAGGGCTGTATACAGCAGCAGCCCCAGGGCTGTATACAGCCGCAGCCCCAGGGCTGTATACAGACGCAGCCCCAGGGCTGTATACAGCCGCAGCCCCAGGGCTGTATACAGCCGCAGCCCCGGAGGTATACAGGCCCCCCCCATCAAGCTCCAGGGCCCCCCCCTTGAGGTCTGAAAAATAAAAAAGAATCAATACTTCACCTGTCCGACGCCTTCTGCCGCTGTGCGATCCCCAGTTCCAAGTGAGTTCTCTTCTGACAGGACCTGTGGTGATGTCAGAGGGGCGTTCCCGGGCACTCGCGGTCATGTGATACATATCACATGACCGCGAACAGCCAATCAGCGCTGGGAACGCCCCGGGAACGCCCCCCCTCTGACATCACCACAGGTCTTCTCAGTACACCTCTCACTGAATGAAGCCCGGGATCGCGTGTCGGCAGCTGCGGACGGCGCGACAGGAGACTGGCAAGTATGATATTCCTTTACAGGACGCCGCTCAAGGGGGGGGGCCCTGGAGCTTGATGGGGGGGGCCTGTATACCTCCGGGGCTGTGGCTGTATATATACATATACTCGCGTATAAGCCGAGGGGGGACTTTTCAGCCCAAATTTTGGGCTGAAAAAGTCGGCTTATACGCGAGTATATACGGTATATGTTTTATTATTGGTCTATTGTTGTATAAATATGTCACTCCCTCTGATCTCTTTATTCCACCTGAGGAAGGCAGCAAAGGCTTTTGAAACATGTAGTGGCACATAAAGAGATCCAATAAAGGATTTGTGTTATAAAATTGGATGGTATTTGCCAAAATTCCTTGGCCCTAGCGCTCCCTAAAAAAACAAAACACTTTTTTCTGCTTTGTACATAGATTAAAAGGAACCAACCACCCCAAATGACCCCCCCGGACTGTTAATATGTGTCCCTACACCCAGCACACACATTTGGGGCAATCGTTTTTGCTAAAAAAACTGTTTAGTAGAAGCTAAGATATAGCAATATAAACTTTAATAAATTCTGATGACTGGGTGTTACCTAGCTTGTCCTCGTGCAGTGTTCCATGTGCCTGTCAGCCTCCTCTCCCCCTCCCTTCAGTAAAGCCCTGCCCTTTCATCTGATCCTAACCCCACAAACTGACCCCCCCTTATCTTTAGACCTGCCCCTGCACCCCCTCTTATCATTTCTAGCCATCCCTTTTGCAGAAAAAATCGCTTTTGTAAAGTAAGAGAAAAGGTTATTACTTTGTCCAGTGTTTCTGTGAAAGCCGCAAATGCCCCGCCTGTCTGCTGCTGCCTGGTAATTATGCACGCCCCTCTCTGCTGCTAAGAGCCTGGCCGCGTCATGAAAGGGGCGGGGCTAAATCGCGGCATGCTGGAGCCCCGCCCCCTTTCATGACGCTATTTAGCCCCGCCCCTTTCATGACACGGCCAGGCTCTTAGCAGCAGAGATGGGCGTGCATAATTACCAGGCAGCAGCACACAGGCGGGGCATTTGCAGCTTCCACAGAAACACTGGACAAAGTAATAACCTTTTCTCTTACTTTACAAAAGCGATTTTTTCTGCAAAAGGGATGGCTAGAAATGATAAGAAGGGGTGCAGGGACAGGTCTAAAGATAAGGGGGGGTCAGTTTCTGGGTTTAGGATCAGTTGAAAGGCTGAAACCTGAGAGGCTGAAAGGGCAGGGCTTTACTGAAGGGAGGGGGGAGAGGAGGCTGACAGGCACATGGACCACTGCACGAGGACAAGCTAGGTAACACCCAGTCGGCTGGATTTATTAAAGTTTATATTGCTATATCTTAGCTTCTACTAAACAGTTTTTTTAGCAAAAACGATTGCCCCAAATGTGTGTGCTGGGTGTAGGGACACATATTAACAGTCCGGGGGGGTCATTTGGGGTGGTTGGTTCCCTTTAACATTGGTCTCGGTATGGTCATGCCTGCGGCATGTGTCTGCTTGGACTGTACATGTGCCAGAGGCACTTATTTGTGAAAGAGGCCTTAAAGTAGGCAGTTGAGGGCTGGTATTCTCAGTGGGGTGAGGGCCCATCATTGTTGGCCACCCCCATGCTATAGAATACTATCCCTTGGCCGCCCCAGAAATTACCTGAGTTACACCAAACCTGTATATTTGATATGCAGTCTGACGTGTTGATTAATATAAGAATTAGCAGTGCCCCTGTGGCGCACTGCTCACGCAGGTAGCCACAGACTTCCCTAATGCACAGTTGGGTTTCCACAGCAGGTACCTACTACATGCAACATCTTCCACCCTGTTACAGTAGGGGGAGCTACACTCTCTGACTTTAGGCGAGATCCCCTATAAATACTGCTGTTGGGGGAGGAGTCAGAGTGTGCAGACCCTAGGAGAGCTGAGAAGACGTCCTGGTGGTCGGTGCCGCAGTTAGGCACGAGCCAGTGACCCGGAGTGGCCTTTCTGACATCCCGCAAGCCTGAGTGGGGACAGAAGACAAGGAGCAGAGCCAAAAGGGAGTGAGGAACTAGTGTAAGTTTGCCCAAAGATGTACCGGACATTGGGGAATCGGAACTTGTAGGATACTGCAGGACTACAGAAATCCCTGTCACACTGTGGAGACTTCAGTCACCTGGTCCCGAGAGAGGGAGCCAGACACCGCAGTGTAAATCAGCACAGCAGTGATCAGAGAGGGTAAGCCGTGGACCGCACAGGAGGAGAGAGCAAGGACAGGAAGAGCGAGGAGGCCGGTCTGGCTGCATGCAGACTGGGCTTCAGCTACCACAGAGCTACCACTTGCTGTGGGGACCCACTGTGCACCTGGTCACCTCTCAGTGCCCTGGACATCTTTACCTGCGTACCACCAGTAAAAGGTAAAAGAGACTTCTGCAGTGTGTATGCATCATTCCTCTCCACTCCCGATACCCCTTATAGACTGCTCCGTCATCCCTATCCTGACCTACAGCTCCACTTCAAGCTGCCCCTATACAGCACCCTGCCCGGGAGGACCCGCTCCACCTGTATGGAGCTTTGCCAACTCAGCCGCACTACCATCTATCTCCTGCAGACTGTAGCGGGGCTGGCGACCCATCACCAAGTACTACAAGTGGCGTCACATGACAAACTCTTATCCCCTGTAAATACACCCTTTTTGAAGTGTCACCCAAGTCACGGGATCAGGCGCTGCCACCGTGACATCCCTTAACGACCACCGAGCCTGGTACCCGAGTACCCCAGGGCCTGGGGTTCGACACCCCCCTCCTTGTTCTCTCCTTCACCCATTGTGAAAGGTAATTGTGTTTTGTTGTTGTCAGAAACCTGCTTCCTTTGATGAACCTGCAGGTTTCTGTCCCCCAATGCATTTCAGTGGAGCACAGTAGGAAGCTGCAGCCACTACATGAGTTAACATCGATCATGACTGTAACAATGGCCGCCCATGGATCACAGGTTGTTCAATCCTGCGCTATTACAATTCCTATTATTTTACATTGTGAAGTATATTTATAGCTCTAACTTTTCATCATTTTAATAAATTGAGAATTGAAATTCAGTTTTTTTTTCAAAGTTTCATTTTAAAATTATTTCCCGAGACCTGATCTGTAATTTGTATCTCCTAAATGCAACCTGACTTTCTTCTTCTTTAAGAGGAAAATATAATATTAATAAAGCCTTAGCTTGATTCCAATTAAGAAAAGTGATTGGGTCAGACTGTCACCTTACATGGCCGGTGCGCTTCTTATCATAGTACCTGAGGCCTTACTACGTAAAGTGCTGCATTGAAACCTCTTGCCACAGGCATCACTGCTAAGAACTTGTCTATCTGTCCCTCAGATACAGGCTGTATAATAAAGTCTAATTTAGCCCACAAAGCATGACTCTGTGATTAGTAGGTATTTTACAATATATTTAGAAAAGTTACATAAGCACAAAAGATTGATAATTGATAATACATTATGTATGCAAAATTAAATATAACTTTATTGAAATTTGGGATCATATGTGATAAGAGTCTAAAATGTCTAATGGGATTGATTGGAAGTAGACAGCAACTTAAAACTTTACCTAGATTATACATTTTTCTTTAAAAACTGTGATAGATACAATTCAGTTTGAAGGGAACCTGTCGTTGTGATGAGCTAACGCGAACTGTAAAGTATCCCACACTTCATATCCGTGCATGGCCACGAAAATGGACTTCACAGGAAAGTCCATATTACTGTTCAGGTTTTGACCGCCGGATAATGGGCTAAGGGGCCGCCAAAGGAAACAAAATGGGGATTAATGCAGGACTATTGCTAAGCGAGTTTCCACGCAACTGTCACACTACTTCCAGGCCCGCACATTAAACCTTATAAAAATTCTCCTGCCTCCTCCGTCAACCCTCTGTGACAGCATCTGTTATTGGTTACCCTACAAACTACTTAAAAACGAATTAAATAATTGAAAAAAATTGTTGTGAATCCCGCGTATTTTGATACCCAGTAAAGAGAAAGCAGACAGCTGGAGGCTGCAGACTCCAGCTGTGGGATACATTTTGGCTGGGTATCAAAATACTAGAGGCCCTACGTGGGTTGTTTTAAATTATTTTAATAATTTTATAAAAATGACATGTGGTCTCCCCCCAGTTTTGATAGCATCTGTGATTGGTTGCAGTCAGACTGCGCCCCTCCCTCAGTGCCGTCATTGCTCTCACACAAGCTGATTGGATAACACAATGAAGCGTAAAATGAATTAAATAACTTTAAAAATGGTGTGGGGTCCCCCCAATTTTGATACCTAGCTAAGATGAAGCAGACAGCTGGGGGTTGTTATTTTCAGCCAGGGGAGGCCCATGATTACTGGGCCCTCTCCAGGCTAAAATCAACTGGTCGCAGCCACGCCTGAATTCGTGCATCTATTAGATGCACAAAATCCTGGTTCATCACAATTGCCCTGTAGTGGTTTCAAGCAAAGTAATATAAGATGTAACTAACAGCTGTGATATGTAGAAAAAAAAATCACAGTTGCCATGAAACCTTAGATTAGTAATGGATCAGAGTCTATGAAATCCCCCATTACTAATCATGTAAGGCAAAGAAAATAAGCAGAAAAAACACAGAGAAAAATCATTAATTAAGAAACACCCTCTTTCTACAATTTATTAACCCCCCAAACACCCCTTCAGGTCCAACATAATCCACATGCACAACATCCCACGAAGATCCAGGTTCTACTACATCCTGTGGTCACAGGGCACGGTTCATGCACAGTTCCTCGACCTGCAGAACACACTGATGGAGCCACAGCTGTTAGAGCGGTGACGTCAGTGAGTTCACCTGACATCTGGCAATTTCCACAGCAGCTGAAGCCTCAGGTGAACTCACTGACATCCCCGCTCTAACAGCTGTGGCTCCATCAGTGTGTTCTGCAGGCCGCAATGAGGAGTCAAGTTTTTTTAATGTGACCACGCACTAAGACATCAAGATGTAGCAGTGATGGTTTTTCGAGGGTTGTTATGTCTCTGGATTATGTCGGACCTGCAGGGGTGTTTTCAGGGTTAAAAAATTATAGAAAAAATACATTTTTAGTTTTTTTTTTCATAAATAATTTTTCTCTGTGTTTTGTGTTTCTTTTTACTTACAGGATTATTAATGGGGGTCTCAAAGATAACTATCCCATTACTATTCCAGGGCTTCATATTTGACAAATAACTGTCATTAACCCCTTTTATTACCCCGATTGCCACTGCATTGGTGCAATTGGGAAGACCTGGGTAAAGCACAAGGATTTGGCACATCTTATGGATGGGCCAATTCTGGGATGGCTGCGGGCTGCTATTTTTAGCCTGGGGAGGGCCCAAAAACCATGGGCTTCCTCAGGCTGAGAACACCAACAACCATCTGTCTTCTTTATCTTGGCTGGGTATCAAAATTGGGGGGACCCCATGCCGTTTTTTATAAATCATGTATTTATATTTATACTCCAGAGATCCAGTAAGCTGTGTGAAAGCGACCAATCACAGATGCCAGCACAGAGGGTGGGGGCATAGTCTGTCTGCAACGAGTCACAGATGGTGGGTGGGGAAATTCAGAGGAATATTTATAAGAGTTAATGAGTGGACCCGGAAACAGTGCAACAGCACTCATTGTTACACTAAATAACAATGAGTCTTTTTTTCAAATCCTCAGTGTTTATGCGACGCCCACCAGGGCCGTAACTGAGCCAGTGGTTGCTTGGGAGGTTGTTTGGGAGGTCACAGTGGCCGTAACCTGGCTCTGTAACCCTGGGCGTGCAATAAAGGGGAATATATACAATGGATATGTTCGTGACGCCACCTGTCCTTATTCTGGTCAGGGTGACCAGTGCTGCTGTAGGACCACTGGGGCCGATGGAGTGGCAGCCCAGATGGTATCATTCCCCACAGGTAGAGCGTGGCCTCAAGGATTATAATAAAATCTATTGAAGTGATAATAAACGTTGGGGTGCAGGACTGAGGGCAGGGAAAATGACTGAACACCACAGAGATTGTAGTTTCCTTTGCCTTTTACATTGTATTTAATGGTGCAGACCGGGACACTGGTAATAAGTGGTAATGGAGGTCCGGACAGCCTGGAAGCAATTGGGATTCCACTTCACTGGATGGGTTCGGAGGCCTTCCTTGTGCACTGTCCTCTTAGGTCCCTTCTGCTTAAAGCTATGTGGCAGCCTTCTTCCTGCTAGTTGGTTTCTCTCTGTATGGCAGGCAACTCAAGCCCTTTTACAGGTGTCACTCCTCCATGGTGGCTCCGGGTTCTGGTATGCTGCTGTGTTGCCGGCCCTGGTGGTCACTGAAAAAGGTGTACAAATAAAAAGGGAAAAGAATAAATAAAATAAAGTCTCATGACGCCACCTACGGTGTCCGGTGATGGCATACCTTCGGAGATGATGGATGGTCAATCAGATGATAACGCTCCCAGGGCAGTGAAGTAGGATTGGGACTTCACACAAGGAGGTGGCTCTGCAGGTATTGTCTCTGGGTTGGATAGGGTCAGGGGCTGGAAGAATTGACACACACATGCTGGGTTCTGTTTTCGTACCTTTTACTGATGATAAAGCAGGCACTGTCCAGGGTACACTCCGGTTAGTCGGTAAGCACTTTAGGATCTCCACATCTGATGAGCTTTGATGCCTTCTTGTCCCTGTTAGTGTGACTCTAGGTCCTAACTTGCAAATTGAGTCTGTGGAGCCTCATTTAAGAGACTCAAACACGGGACTAGCTAGATATCCCTCCAGGGAAGGACCTAGCCCTGGGGTGGACTCCTTGTGGAGACCACCATAACCACCATATTAAGTGGACCTTTCAGTCACTATCCCGCTCAGTTACGAGCTTAAGGATATGACAAGGGAATTACCAAAGCCAGGTATCCATCCACAGATAGCTCTTTCTGGGTATTCCCCCTCATCAGTGTGGAGTAGGATTCTAGCTAGGTGGGAGCAATCCCCTGGTAGAACAACATCACAAAGCTCTCACTGATCTCAGGGAGACCAGTCAAGGAAAACACTGCGGGCAGCCCGGCTAAAGCGATCAAACACAGTGAAATCCATGGTGCATTGCTCTGAGATCAGTGAGAGCTTTGTGATCTAGGTCCTAACCTGTTTGAAACCCTGGCCTGACCTCTTCTGTGCTCTTCACTTGTATGGCAGGCGTTGAAAACCTTTTGTTGGGTACTTTTTCTCTTCTGCAGTCCCTGGCTCTCTTCAGTGCTGTGCCACAAGTGTCCCCTGAAGACTAAAGTCTTCTGGTTCTTCGGTGCTTTCTCTGTTGGGATGACTGACCCTTGCAGACTTGGACTCTGCTGTCCGGGTTGCTTCCTGGGGTGAACTGGTATGGCTCCTCTACCCCTACTTTGCTCCTCGCCTTGTCTCTGAGCATCACTCTTTGGCCCTGCACTGGCTAGGCTTCCTATGGTGCGGGACTAGCGCGGCTCCATTCACCAGGTGTCTTCCTCAGTACTGCTCCGTACTGAACTGTCTAACTCCTCCCCGGGCCTGAATTCATAGGGAATATTGCTTGAAGGTAGCAAGTAGAGCTCCCCCTTCAGGTCTGGGGTGAATGGTGTTGCATGTGTATGGTACCTGATGTGGAAATCCCTCTGTGCACCAGGTGGTTCTGTGGCTAACTATACCACAGGGTGCCACATTTGGTGTAGTCCACAGGATCTCTCTGCTGTGACTCACACTGTTCTTAATTTACTAACCCCGCTCCGGACCAGAATTTATAGGGAAGCTCCCCTGAAACCGGGTGCAGAGCTTTCCCCTTCTGGCCTGGAGTCAGGAAAGTGTTGGATGCTGGTATTACCTATCGTGAAGACCCCTTCTTGCTTCCAGGCATGCATCACCCCGGTGTAAGGAAGGCAATGCCACTTTAGCAATAGGACTCCTGGGATGCCACATTTACTTCCTTTGTTATTGTTCCTCAAAATGTATGAATCAGTTGACAATAGGGTGTTATTGTGAGGGTGGCCAGGGGTGGCAGTCGCATGCGATGGGCTCACCCTTCCAACGATGAGAAGCTGTGCACGCCTTGCCACCTACGCAGAGCAGGGGGGAAGCTGGTTGTGGTGATCTTGGCTGGGTGTGTGGTCTTTGTGTATGCAAGCCGTACCTGTTCTTAAGCCATCATGCAGGCCAATATTCTCCCACTGAAAACAAAAACCGGTCTGATGGAGCACTAAAGGAAGGGGCAAAGGGGAAACATATTAAGACATCCATACCTTTTTATTGAAAATCCTTTATATGCCAAAACACATTTTGACAGGCAATGTGCTGTCTTCCTCAGGTGATACCTGGTTTTGGATGTTTTAATATGTTCCCCCTTTGCCCCTTCCTTTAGCGCTCCATCAGACCGGTTTTTGTTTGCATTGCTGCCAAATTCCCTTGTGGGAAGCCGGCAGGAGCTGCTGCGAGGGAAAGGGCACATATAACTCTGAAGGACCTTTGGTTGCTGGGCAACTGAATGCAACAGGAATAGGACCTGCAGTGACGAAGTTCCGGTTAGCGGGATCACGTGACTGCCACATCTGGAAACGCTGCAGGAGCGGTGGCTAGGAGCGGACAGCAGAGCCCGACACAGGAACATCCAAAATCTTCACTGGTGTGCGCGGTGGCGCACACCACCATAAAGTGAGCCGCCATCTGACCCCTATATTTAGCCCATGATAAAAACCATATGTGCTCCTCATTGCGCCCTTCTATTTGTCTTATTACATGCAATATTCTCCCAGTGGGGAGTCATAGACATGGATACCGGTTTCTTGGTTGACAGGCTTTTACTCAAAACTCCCAACAGTACCGCAAACACTTTGATACTGCACATGTACCATTTTAAAAAGACTTTCACAGCATGTTTAGATTCACATCATACTTTGACTTCAGACTGCTGCATTACTCCCAGTTCTACAGCTCTTGTCCTGCCTTAAAGCTTGAAACCACAACCCGCACATTAGAGGTATAAAGTCCTCCTTGACCAGGGTCTCGTCACACCTACAGGGACCTATTCTCTATAGTGATGCAGACCGTGGTCAGACTTGCCTTGTCTAACACTTTCTTCTGTGCTGACCTGTTTGGCCAGGTCTTTGCCATCCTCCTCCTGTGGACATGTACCACTAGAGTGAATTCACTGACAAGGGAACCTCTGTAGGAGTTGGGGAATGAACCTCATGACAGAGAGACGGAGGTAGTTCTCTATATGTTCCCCTCACAGAGACTTTCCCAGGGGCTGTGTTCCCACTATCCAATGATGGTAAGATGATAAATGCCTCAAACACCCACTTATTGCAACCTAACGTATCTATTTGGCTTACACACTCCCATTGTAACTCTGATCAACCCTATTCACTACTAACACTAATCCAATCTAAGATAGTCCTCCCTCGAAGCCTAGAGGTTCGTTCCACCCCCAGTGGGCTGAACACACTATTTAACTGTTGCTTGCCCTACATATAGAGAAGCAAAAAACATTATTGTAACAATTTCTTATACAAATAACATCTTATAACATTATTTTACTGCATCATGTACATAGATAAATCACAATATATACATAAATGCATGACACAGTTCACATTAATATACAACAATGTGCGGTAGGTGCCTTGAGGGCAAGACTCGATGTCATTGTTTTATGAGTAATGTGTATCTGTATGTATAGTAGTAGTAATTAATGTGTTTAAATTCCTGTGTGCTTAGGGGTGCAGTGCTACCAGCCACCAATAGATGTCACTAGTCCTTGGTTCCCTAGATGGGAAAGTCTAGTTCTTAGGTATAGTGGCAGGGCTGAGGGAGATAACTGCAAGACTTTGGCCCATAGTGGAGGGAATATAATGTTGGGTATTTCCAGGTTTGATGGAGTTGTAGAGTACAGCTGAGTGGAGTTCAGTGTGCAAAGAAGCAGAATTAACAGTGGAGTGGGGTGAAGGGTAAACCAAGGCACAAGAAGTGGACAGGAGGAAGTAAAGGTGATCAAGACTGGATTGCAGCTTAGCTCCAAGAGGTGAACCTGAGGGACCAGAAAGAGCACTTCTCCCAATCAAAAGTGTGAACAGTGCGGACAGTGGGTGAGATCAGTGCTGACTGGTGGCCATTGGGTTTGATGATTTATCTTGAAGAAATAACATAGCAAACAGGTTAAGTCCATAAGAGTGATTTGCATTGACATGTGTGATTTGCATACCCCTGGGACAGTGAGGGGTAAGGCCATCCTTATATCCTTCTTGGTAGAGGGTGTGATCTCATCCGCAACAGCAATGGAAGAGATGAATTGTATTTCAACGCCTTGTGATAGACCAACCATGAAACCTGTGGCTAGCAAATTGAACCAATTTTTAGACCATGTCATAACTAAAGTGTGTGCAGTTTGGAATTACTGTGTGACTAGTCTTTAATAACTCTGTGCACTGCGAACTGGACAATGTGAAGCTGGCTCATGATTGGGAAGAACCGCTGTGATCAGGTAAGCCCTCCATCCCCACTCCACCACTTATGTCTGTGACAGGCTGGGGCGAGCTGAGGAACGAAGGTTACATATGTGACTACCAACTCGCGCCCTATTACAGGAGTATATAGGCACAGTGCACCATTATCATGCTCTATTGCATAAGTTTCAGTCTTTGAACTTATTTATGTGTTTATGTATTTTTATGTCTGCAAAAATTGACTTTTTCCATTGGTTTCCTGTTTGTTTTTCAAGTTTTATTATGTTTGCTTTATTGCTATCATCTGCATCTCATCTGCTTTTTTATATGCAGAATAATTATAATTTAGTGCCAAAGTGTTTACAATGAGTTGAAAGAGTTTGATCATTTTATAGTTGATATAAATAGATGAGTGTATTAGATGTTTCCATTTCCAAGGTCATCATTACCATTAAAGATTATGGGATCAATTCGTAGTACTCCAGGCCAATGTTTAGGTCAGTGGTGCATGGTGACTAGATGGGAGTCTCAATAATCTGTTACCTTTATCCCAGGCACAACGTTTCATTATCCAGCCCAGGCACTATGTCAACTGTGAGTCATATCATAGAGATCACGTTGCACCACCCCTGACAAATCAAATGCCAGAGATAGCAGAAAGTAAGAGATTCACTGGATTCCAATCTAATGGTCAGTTAACACTGAGCTAGACACTGATCTTGAGTTCTGCGATGCGGTCTGCTCATCTCTATATATTATGCCATGTCCTGTTCAACAGCCATCCTTTATGTAGTCTTTTTTATGAGATTCCACAGAGATCTAAGGTGAAAAAGTAAAGACATCCCTGCTGACAAGAATTTGAAATTAGTGATGAGCAGATGTATTAAAATTCAATTGTTGGCTTTATCAATTATCCCCCCCCCCCTTCCCGAATTGCAGAAAGTAAATTTGGGTGAATATCAATACTGGTAAGCTTGTAATTGCTTGAATATTGTAATTGCTTGAAAAATACACATAGAGGAGGAGAGAGAACCATGCTGACCATAAGAGCTCACGCTCTACAGGAGAAAGGACCCTACTTACCATAAGAACTTGCACTCTACTGGAAAGAGAGTGGAACACGCTGACCATAAGAGCTTAAACTCTACATGTGAGAGAGAGGACCCTACTGACCATAAGAGCTTACACTCTACAGGAGAAAGAGAGGACACCACTGACCATAAGACTTCCACTCTACGAAAGAGAGAGAAAGAAGACCCTGCTGACCATAAGACTTACACTCTACAGAAGAATGGACTCTTTTGATAAGAACTTAAACTCTACAGGAGCAGGAGAGAGCGGACCTGTCTGACCGAAAGAGCTTCCATTCTACAGAAAGTAGAGGTGGAGGGGGCCACATATGAGAGCAACTGACACTGCAGAGAACCCTGTTAAAGGTATGAGAACACAGATGGTAAAAACCTTTGAGAAGTATGTACCCTTAGAGTGTTGTGGGGAGTAGATAATACCACAGAACGGTGCACATAATATTGGGCAGGATATGATCTCATCTTATAACCCTATGGGATTTCTCAATATTGAATTAGCAGAGAACCGGTGCAATAGATAGGGAGATATGGATGAGAGTTACCCTTGATATTATAGGCCCCTATAGATCTGTGGGGAATAGATAATAAAACTGAAACATAACACTGGATAGGGAGGCTACTAAATCTATATAACCTAAGGTTATATAGATTTCCTGATGGAAATGTGCAGTAGGACGCAAATGTGGCTTAATCTAAGTGTATAGAATATTACATTTTATATGAATTTTAAATAATAAAGGAATTTAATATAAAATTACTGGTGTGGTGCAGCTCACTTTAAACCACCAGGGTGGACTCCAAGTTGGAAAACCCATTTGTTTTTGTTTTTTGGATATAATTATGTGAAACCTAAAATTTGAGGAAATTCAGGAAATAAAATGCAGTCCTTCCCGTATCGATTGGCTAATCTCTATTTACAATTAAAATCCATTGTTGAAGGCAGCATGAAACCTATCAATGATGATGAGCTAAAAAAAAAAATGAAAAAGGAACTTCACTTTCATTGTCAGCAATCTATTGTTATGAAACGGGTGATAGGAAAGTCAAATGGTACGCACTTACTTGGTCACTAGACAAATTCAATGCTGTGATAAAGTGCGTAAACATGAGATTCCACCTTAAAACAAACCAGTGACATAGCGATCGTGGCATTCACCTCTATGAGCACATTTTATAGGTGAGAATTTCTTACATCTCATTTATAAGGGAGCCAAATTAATTATGTCAAAATATTCATTCACAAAATATTGGACAGAAATCCTAAAAATAAATCGTCATGGAGTCTTGTTCTTCTCTATCGATAGGATAGGTAATAACTTGATGAGGGCCCTACAACTGAAATTCCCACTGACCTCGAGAATACATAATAATGGCATGATGGCTGCTCATGCAGCCTGTCGCTCAATCCATTAACTATGAGGCTAGTTTCATACGTGCATTTTTTGCAATCTGAGGGAATGCAGGTAAAACTTGCATCCCCCATGGATTCCCCCAGACCCCATCGGAATTATAAAATCTGATGCCCCAGATAGTTTCTTCCAGCTATGTACTAGTTCTCCCTCCAGGGATGAATGACATGCCCCTTAGGGCATATGCAGTTCCAAAATCCAGATCTGTGCTAAACTGGATGCACCCGCAAGTTCATCTGGGCTGACTGAAAGTCAGTGTGGCCAAAGATGTATGCGAGTGTATCCAGTTTAAGGCTGTTGGAGATAGCATATACTGTAGTGTCCATAGATAATGTAGCAGTAATATTCATGTGTGGCGCCCCACTGGTCAGGATGCCACGTAGGGGTACTGCACCCATAAAAGAGAGTGTGGTACTCCTGTAACTAGGGGATTGTGATGTCCCCTAAGGGAACCTCATTACACCCTTCCACACACCTTAGAGCAGGGGATTTGGGTGGACCTGTTGCCAGGGAGAGCCAATCCCGCTAGGTGGGTTAGTGGAAGAGCAGGAAGACAGTAAGTGAGAAGAAAGGTTGTGAGGAGCACAGCAGAGGACATCTCAGAAGAGATCCTCCTGACAGAAAGGGATCCTAGGGGCACAAGGTGTTGCGGTGCGCCCAAATCCAGGCCCGATACGAACACCGGCTGGAAGGGTTCAGTCAGCCCCAACCGGAGGCACGAGCTTCTGTAGGAAGTCGTTGCCGACACCCAGCGTAATCCCAAAAAGTCCCCAAGACAAAGGAATGGCAGGCACATCACCAAGGGTCCCAAGTGAGATGTCCCGGTCCCCTGGCAACTACCCAGTCCAGCAGAACCTGTTAAGACTGTAACACCTGTATGCTGCCTGAAGTCTGCCAGTAAAACCCGTACAGAGCTAAAGACAGTTTTCATCTGCGTACGAGGAGCCGCACACTAGTTCCTTGGTAAAGACTTCAACAGAGCTGCTGAATGAACTGCTTCCCAATGTAAATCCCTATTCTCCACAACTGACCCGGGGATCCCATTCCACCTACAGGGAGCATTACCAACTGGCTGCATCATCATTACCCCGGAGGTCTGCCGGCAGCGCCGGTATTATTTCCGGGAACCGTAGGTGACGTCACGAGACATTTCACTTTTTATTTTTATTTTTGCCCTTTTTCAGTGACAACTAGGGCAACGGGACCGGGCAACAGGCCCTGTGACATCCCCAGTAAATCAACGCCCGGAACCTGGTACCCCACGACTCTGGGGCGGGTCACATGCACAAGCTTTATTGCATTTAATCGGGCACTTTAGAGTTCGATTCTCAGGATCTGTGGAGATCTTAATGATCGGACCCTAAGTGATTAGTAAATTGTCAACTATGTTATAGACTTTGCTAATTTGAGATCAACCGTGATTTGAGATAGAATATGTTAGAGCTTTGCTAAGTGAAATAATACATACACTGGTGTATCTTCATACATATTTGTGAACTATATATATCACTATATTAAATTTGGGTTTGTACATGTTTACCCTAAGTGGTACTTATTCAATAGAAGAAGAAATTATTTACTGTGAATGTAACGATACATCATTTTTACAAAATAAGTGCAGGAAGAAAAGAAAAGCAGCAGTAGAAGAGTTAAAAGTATTTTCCATTGTCCTCCATTCTTCTCCCGTCTTTCTGATAAGAAACTCAAAAATACATTTCCAGCAAATAGCCTTTTGGAATCTCTATTGAGTTTGTGTTACTATAAGAGGTTCGGAGGCTTTTTCACCAAAGCCTTGATTGTGGCTTGAAGCGTGCAGACCGATCTTTACAGCAGCAAAAGTCACTTTCGGCCCTTTTGTTAAAAGGTACCCAACTGTAAAATGGGTGAAAAACAACAAAAGAGCGATGGGTCTACAGAACAGAAAAGAGACAGAACAATTTCCCATAGTCTCTCTAGTCCATTGTCCTGGACAGGTTTAAAACAAATGAATGCATTAAGGTCAAAAGATGTGACAAGCGCCCTGCCACCGAAAAATAATTACATTTATCAATTCCACAAACCCGTTTTACATAAGAGAGAAATGTATCATCTCGCCGGCGCACTCCGAGTAATAAGACAAGAGTATTGAAGTTTGCAGAAAGTTCTTACATTGACGGATCCAGAGGAGAAGGTGAATAGAAGGATTAGACACGGTATAAGAATAATGTCCAAGGGTTACTATTTACACATTACAGGACTTCATTCTAACCACTAGCTGCATCTGTACTTCACATTTACAAAGATATTCATTTCACTTAGCTTTTTTTCTTATTATTTTTTTCCATATTCACCAAGAATCTAAATTCTCCCAAAATGTCAAAGTTTCACCTACATTGGAATAAGCCAAAAACCTTAGACATTTACATCTGTTATTTGTGAATATGTAGAATTATTACAAACAAAGGGATGGTTTTCCTTAGCAAACCTCTATTATTACAAATATTAAAATAATGAATATAATAATGAATAATTAATTATTCCAACACCGGCCATTTTCCCCTGTTCCTGACCAGGCACATTTCTTTTACATACATTTAAAGAGCTATAAAAATAAATGGATAGTTAAATAATGTTTGCAACTTTTTGTGATTCCTTGTTATGTTCTGATTATACTTTTTTTTTGCTGGCTTTCGGTGATATCAATTGAAAAACAAGGGAAATAAGGCTATGGTCACATTAGCATCAGCATTTTAGCTGACGGATCCGTGAAAAACTTAGAATTCTGCAGGCTGAACGCAGCCTTAGCCCAGGGTTAATGTTCTGTAACACTGCGCTAATGATAGCAATTGATTCCTATGGGTGACAAACGTAAAGCGCAGGCTGCCCCGCTTGATCACAGAAGTCCCGGAGGTTCAAATCTCGCGCTGTTTCTGAGCGCACTAGAAAAAGGCGGTTTGCAGCGATTTCCTGTGCACTCCGAAATATCGCGAGATTTGAACCTCCGGAACTTCTGTGTGAAGCGGGGCAGCCTGCGCTTTACGTTTGTCACCCATAGGAATCAATTGCTATCATTAGCGCAGTGTTACAGAACATTAACCCTGTGCTAAGGCTGCGTTCAGCCTGCAGAATTCTAAGTTTTTTCACGGATCCGTCAGCCAAAATGTGACTCTAATGTGACCATAGCCTGTTTGTTTTTCACATTTGTTATGACCACATAAAACCATTGAAATACATTTTAAAATTAGATTTTTTTGTATCTATTAGGCATGTTTTTATTGGGGCCAATAGCAGCAATTTTAATTCACAGTGGTGTTTTTATTTATTTATTTTATACCTGTTATTTTTTTTTTTTATTTTACACATTTTGTCCCTTTATACAGTAATAAACCATCTGTGGCTTGTCAATTCAGTCGCCGTCTGTTTCTGATAATCGGATTCTCGTTTTCGCAGTTCTTCAATGATGTGTAGCTGAGCTCCTATGCAGTGATGTTTTAGATCATCACTGCAGCTTTGGTGGATGTATAAAGCCCAGAAATGGAAAGGGGTTATGCCACAAATAGTTTGTACATTTTAATGAATAGATCTTAGAATAAAAAGAAGTTCCACAATTGGATGTGTAAAAAAAATGTTCCTGTCCAGAGATATTCTTATAAATGTGTCCCTGTGTAAGGGTGGAGCGGAGTGTTTTTAATGCATGACAGTGATGCGAGTGCTGTGTGTTTTTAATGTGAGTGTGGTGCGTGTGGGTGTGTGAGCATGGCTGTATGCATGAGAGTGTGCTGTGAGTGTGCTGCGTGAGTCAGTGTTTGGCGCGATTCTGTGTGATGCTGTCCGCGGTCCTGAAGTTTGGTCGGCGGGATTTCTCATCATGCTGAGTAATTTCGCTGAGCAAACTTCAGGACCGCCAACAGCTGTCAAAGCAGTGGTGTTTGAAATTGCCGACACAGTATCCAATCAGCTTTCGCCGCTGTGACAGCAGTGGTGAAAACTGATTTGAAGTTTTAAATTGTCGGGTTGCCGTCACAGTATCCAACCAGCTTTCACGGCTTTGACAGCAGCGGTGAAAGCTGATTGGTTAAATTGTGCAATAAATTGAATACTTGAGTTTCCCATTGGCCTCCATTATTCTTGGGTTGACAAGTCAAGCCTGTCCAATCTTCCGATTGCTCTTTACAAGGGTCCTCACCGCATGGTAATGCTCATCACTATCTGTCGCCATTAAAGTCTCAGAAAACATATTTTCTTGTAGGTTTTCCGGAAGTCAGTGGTGGCATTACAAACACGCAATGTTTTAATACAATAAAATGATTCAACGAGATCAAAATTGTTTCACACAAAGCAATTTGTAAGTTTTTTTAAATCAATGTTTTACTTTTCATAGTTAAAATCTGGATGACACTTTTTGTGGTCTCACAGTCTTTTAGGTAATTCTCTATGGCACGTTACAACATATTATTCCAAGTTCACGTAGATTTCAACAGATTTATAAAATTGAAAGCAAGTTTACTCCTAAGCCGATTTCTCTTTCACTTGATTAATTTCCATTCATTCCTGTGTTTGTTTACTAGAAATCCCCTTACAGTACAATGAAATAATAATGGTAGCGGTAATAAGGACTCCATTCTACAGTAGCAATATTTACATCATCAAACCCAAGGAGTCTCGTCGGATTCAGACTGCCCTGAAAAAGAATACACATAGCAAAGAAAGAAAAGGTTCGGAAATAAATTTCTCTTCAAGCTCTGGAACCCCAGAGACCCTGACTCTAAATTAAGAATCAAACCTCCCTGTGTTCTTTTGCATAAATGCATATCAAATATTAGCATTTGCTCTGTGCAGGAAAGGAACCACAGAAGTGTAGACCGGGTGTGTATGGTGGCATCAAATGTAAACTAAAAAGCACTGTATGCTCTGCAGAGAGCCGTGCACATTGTTTACGTGTCAGGAAAGCTAAGAATAGCTGATTTTTATCATAATTTAGTATCTGAATAATTAAGTTTCTCTCTTTTTTTCTGTCTTTCTTCTTTTTTAAGTTTTTCTGTTTCAATCCATAGAAAAGAGGGATGCACACCACATATTCTCCAATTAGTAGCGAAATTATGGAACAACGTCACTCTACTATCTAAGAGAAGTGACCCAATCTATTAAGGTGATCTGTAATCGGTTCACTACTTAACTTATAGAAAATCTGGTAGGTAAAATTGAGTACGAATATAAAAATTGTTCATCCTATTAAGAGACCTGAGCTATAACATCGGCATCCCGCCCCTTTAAAGCGTAATCTCTCAGCTGGTCTGTATTTTCAATGTGTAATGAAGGAGTAATTTCATATGACCTCTCATACTCTTACTTTTTACATTGTAAATGCTTGAGGTGACAAACATGCTTAGATAGGTGTTAATAATTATTGCGCCCTTTGAGATATGTCACTTATCAAGCTGTGTGCTGTCTTTTCCACAAAATGAAGCTTTTGTTACCAGGTGATTATCATTGTCAGGACTACAGTACACACAAGCTCCTGTTTCTGTAAAGGTACGCCACATGCGGCAATATTGCTAGCAATTTCACTGGCAATTTGCTGGTTGCAGTGAAATCATGGACACATTGTTCATTTATACACTGCCACAAATGAACAATGTGTCCATGATTTCACTGCAACCAGCAAATTGCAGTGAAATTGCAAGCAATATTGCCGCGTGTGACGCTACCTTTACAGGGTGATTATAATGGATGAGGGGATACAGCAGCAGGATGGCAGTAATGGACAAAGGTAATGTGGGCAGCTAGTCTGGCCCTTAGACTAGGGTTCCCTAACTGTTAGAAGAATTACCACTGAAGGTGAGGATACCTGGCCCGCCACCCTTGCTCTGCTCCTGACCAGCCTGAGGCTAACAACCCCTCACCTCCATCCACGGGTCGGGGTAGCGACAATAACTCCCACAAAGATTGCAATCCCCAGGAAACTAAACTGCAGAAAGTCTTCAGCAGAACTGCACTCAGCATCCACAGAGCTCATGGTCATTTCAGAGAATGAACTATTTCAACGACACCAGGTGATGGGTCATGGTACTACTTAAAGGTTGGAGGAGTAGTCAACTACATCACCTGATACACTTAGCTACAGCAACTGATACTGCAGAGCCACATCCAACTCATTCTGCAGAGCCACAGAAATTAACCCTAAAGGTAAAAGAGAGAATTTACTCCCAGTTAAGTACTCATAGTGCAGAGCTGTTCACAGGGAATGCAGAGCAGTCTAGTCTACATGTGACAGGTTCAACCATATTATGCAATATCTAGAGATTACTGAAGAATATGAAATATGTACCTACAATGACTATTATATGGAGCCACAACCTCTCTGTGGTAACCAGAAGGAAGCCAGGAACTTTCCTTTTGGATAAAGTGAGGTAAGATTTTGTAAGGTGCATAGGTTAAAGTATGTATCCCAGGGAACAGTAAGACAGAAAGACAGGAGCTAGCTGAATCACAGCGACCAGTGGGGACAGTAGTATGTGAGAGTTGCGTACACATCTAATGGCCACTTTACAAACACCAACTTATCTGTCCAACTTCTGAACAACTTACTGGCTGCAGTGAAATCATGGACACATTGCTCCATTTTGTGGCTGTGTACAATGGAACAATGTGTCCATGATTTCACTGCAACCAGTAAGTTGGTCAGAAGTTGGACAGATAAGTTGGTGTGTGTAAAGTGGCCCTAAGAGGTGGTGCAGGGGCATAATTACAATAAGTGCTGGGGTTTGCAGCCTTGGAGCATGGGAGGCCCCAAAAGTGCCTTTGGCCGATAGTAAAAGACTAATGCTATTAAAGATTTGAAATAATTAGGGGCCCCATTGGATCTTTTGCATCGGGCCCATAAGCTTCAAGCTTCGCCACTGAGTGGCAACCAAACAAGGTGGCAGGTACAGAAAGAGATGGTATACAGGACAGCAGAAATCCTGCACCAAGACCTACCCCCCAAACATTGTGCACATGCAGGACAAGAGGACAACATCCTCAGAGGCAATAGCAGCAGGATTCAGAGCCCTGTGGTCCACTATCTGTAACTGAAAGTATTTAGAGACTGAGTATTCGCCATTGTGGCCCCTTATTTCTGTTCTGAACAAACATATTTGTTATTTTCCTTATTACTTATAAAACTGCAATTTTCCCTCATCTTATCCAACATTAAGTTATTGTTAAAACAAATTCAGTCTCAGTATAATTGTTGCCTATCCATCTTCATCTTATACTAGTAAGTCAACTAGATTGATTCACGTGTGGTGACAAATGGAGCAATGTCCCCTCTAGGTCTACCCAACAATGCCAGAGGAAGCTTGACAATCATTTACCAAAATTCCATGAATTTCATTTATTAGAAGACTGGAGAGAGACTAGGTGGAGTGGTCTAGTGAGATGCAGCTCCATCATACTTGGACACACTCTGCTACTTACATCCGAGTTTTACACTTGGAACAGGCTTGAGCAGTGACCAGGAACAGCCTCTCCCTCTCTGGACAGGGAATGCGATGGTGCACAGAAACACAAGCAGCTGTCATTCCGGTCCAGAGAGAGGCCGTTCAGGTCACTGCTCCAGCCTGTTCCGACTGTCGTCCGTCAAACTCGGATGTAAGTAGCAGAGTGTGTTTCCACCCTTAGAATAGAGAACTTTGGGAGGAGAAGTAAGAAATTACAGGGCTTTTACACCTGGCCAGGGATAGGCAAACTTTCGAACAGATCCTTGGGGTGTTGGAGAATGTACAATATTTGGTGGCAGTGTGCAAAGAGATATTCACCCAAAATCAAAAGGAAAGTGAGACCCTGCTGATTTTGCTACCATGATTCAGAAAACAGAAGATTGGGAAACTCATTAACTGTGGAATTGTGTTACTAGAACAGATTGTATTGGGCCGCAAGTGATTAGATGGTTACAGATTTTGATAGCTCTGATGGCCACTTTACACGTCCCGATATCGTCGTCCAACTCCGATAAAAAGTCACGTGGTTTGTGCGTTGACCCCGATATCGTTCATACGTTGTGTGGTGTAAATGTACAATGCGACACGAGAACGATATCGGCGACGAATTGAGCAGACTCTCCAACTGCCCGATATTGGATAGACGATATGGCAGGATCGTGCTGTGTGACAGCCCAACACCGACTTGTAGAGCAACTTCCCCTATTCACTCCCATGTTAAATAGTCCTTTCCTGGTTTGCGCGTACAAGGGGGCGTAGACATCGCAGTTGTGTTGCCTGCCGATATCTCCCTGTGTGACAGCTCCTATGCGATAAAAAAGTGTGCGCTCCCGTGCTGTTGTATACAATATCGAAACGATGTTGGGACATGTAAAGTGGCCACAACTTTTCTGTTTTAATTGCTTTATTGCTTTATTTTTAATGGCCAAAGGGGGTTTGACTTTAACTTGTGTGTTTGTTTTAATTTTTCATATTTTGAAAGCTTTTTTTTTTTACCTTTACTGTATTTATGGAACCATTAAATACTGTAAAAAGTAAGACAAAATCTTTTTCAAAATATGAAAAAATATAAAAAGAATACAAGAGTTCTAATCACCCCCCTTTGCCCATTAAAAATAAACAAATTTAAAAAATACACATATTTAGTATCTGCATCAATTAAAGTCAAATCTATCAAGATATAAAATAAATTAATTAGATTAGTAAACAGAATAGAAAACAAAAATTGAAACATTAGAATTAAGTCTACCTTCAAATGGTATCAGTAAAAACGTCAACTCTCGGCACAAAAACAAGTCATTAAACAGCCCCAGATCCAGAAAATTAAAGTATTACGGGTGTAAGGTTTTCTTTTATTTGGTTTTTGATTATTACTTCTTTGTCCTATTTCAGTAGTTTT
>JARQOC010000010.1:150511487-150704672 GCA_033576535.1 Allobates femoralis | reverse complement strand
GGGCATTTGGGATCGCTGCTTCGGCCCTTTTGGGGTCTCCTCGGTCGGGCTCGGACACACTTTCCTAGTTACATCCGAGCCCGACCGAGGGCTATGGGTTGAACTAGATGGACTTAAAGTCTTCCTTCAACCTTAAAAACTATGTTACTATGTTACTATGTTACAATGCACCATGGGCACAGGGTCTTACAAGCATTTGAAGGATCACATTCACAGAAAGCATCCTCCATTTACTGTGAGAGAGAGACACGCAGGAACTGGTGACAGTGTGACAAGCGGTGCCATCACAAAAATGGCAGTTCAGACTTGAGGGGTCACACAGGGGCTATCCTGCAAGTCTGAACTGCACTGCACTCTCTGACATCACTGTTCCTCACACGCACTGTCTCTTTACCGGCGAAATATACCTGCTACATCTTGCACAATTTTGTGGCTCTCACGAGATAGCGTGTGTTATGAGTAGAGATGAACGAACCTTGTGAAGTTCAGGATCAGTTTACTGAATAGACATATGTTCACCAAACCGTATGATGAACAATTTACCAAACATCTAAACCCCATTCAAATCAATGGGAAGCAAAATTAAGGGCATAGAAAAAACCTTCAAAGGGGGCACAAAAGCTGACAAAACAGCTTAAATTAGGGGCAGACACCAGGAAAAGTGCCATCTATATCCCCAGATTTAACATTTATATTATAGCTCATTATGGATGTATGGGACAAGGCTTTGGCCAGTATTTCAAGCTTCAACATTGATCAGGAACAGGGAGATGAGGGATAGGTGTTGGCATGTTGCTCAGAGAGCCCCGCTAAATTAACAAAACCATCAACAAAGACACCCCAATAACTATCTCCACTTTCAATACATTAGGGCCAGATGTCACAAAAGTGGCATCAATTGACCCAGAATAAAAATTCTATAATGGCGGAGCCTGCATGCATGGCACAGGGTCTGGAACAGGGCCTGGCATTTGAAGGATAAACATTGCTCAGGAACAGGAGGATGAGTGACAGGTGTAGGACTGTTATGCAGGGGGCTCTCATACCTCAAGCAAATGCTACAATAAATTTTATGCTCTGCCACACTTAAGTGGCACAAGTATAAGCTTCATTGACTACACGAAGTAGTATTCAGGTTGTTCAGTGACATGTATAGGCCTAGTGGGCAGATGACCTCATGCAAAAACTCCAGTAACTTCTGTGCTCCGCCAAACTCAGGTGGTATAAGGTTCACTAACTACTACAGGAAGAAGGATTCTCCTCTCCCTCCAACCTTGGACAACAAAAAGGGGAATAATTTCTTCCTCATCTCCTGAACGTTCTGTGCCCATCACCTCTTCATCCTAATTTTTCTACGCTGATCACTTGACGTCCCCTGTGTTGTAAATGTAGATCTACGATGCATACTGTGATCATCACTGCTGTACTGGGGAAAACCAGTCCTAAGATTGTATAGAATGGACTTGGATAGAAGCAACTAGTCTAATCTCGTAGTATGGTCATCACTGATAAACTCTATGCCAGATACTGTGCCTGGTGTGTGACTGGCGCTAGTTTGACTAGCGCTCTATGCAAGCCTTGTACAATTGTAATACTATGTGACCATTCCCAACATAAGTAGTAGGAGTGTGAAAGGTTGTTTCATTAGTAATTTGCACCTGTGTCTCCTTCACCTTTATCTGACCTGAATTGGTGAGTATAACTGCCTTTTTTCTGCTACAATGGTGAAAAAAGTATTTAGTGAGCCACCAATTGTGCAAGTTTTCCCACTTAAATAGATGAATCGGCCTGTAATTGACATCATAGGTGACCTCTACTATGAGAGACAAAATGAGGAAACAAATCCTGAAAATCATATTGTCTGATTTGGAAAGAAACGTTCACATTTTGCTGGAAAATAAGTATTTGGTCCCCTACAAACAGCAAGTTTTCTGACTCTCAAAGACCTGTAACTTATTCTTTACGAGGCTCCTCTGTCCTCCACTCATTAACTGTAGTACTGGCACCTGTTTGAACTTGTTATCGGTATATACAGTGTTGGCCAAAAGTATTGACACCCCTGCCATTCTGTCAAATAATATTCAGTTTCTTCCTGAAAATGATTGCAATCACAAATTCTTTGGCATTATTATCTTCATTTAATTTGTCTTCAATGAAAAATACACAAAAAGAACTGTCCTAAAGCCAAATTGGATATAATTCCACACCAAACATAAAAAAGGCGGTAGACAAAAGGATTGGCACCCTTAGAAAAATCATGTGATGCTTCTCTAATTTGTGTAATTAACAGCACCTGTAACTTACCTGTGGCACCTAATAGGTGTTGGCAATAACTAAATCACACTTGCAGCCAGTTGACATGGATTAAAGTTGACTCAACCTCTGTCCTGTGTCCTTGTGTGTACCACATTGAGCATGGAGAAAAGAAAGAAGGCCAAAGAACTGTCTGAGGACTAGGGATGAGCGAGTCCTAAATTACTCGGAATCGCTAGACCCGCACGAGTCCGAGCCCAGGACTCGGTACTCGTGGCGAGTCTAGCGAGTCCAATGTTAAAGAATAGGGAATATGGATTCGCGAGTCCCGAATAGATAATACAGGACTCGGAATCGCAGACTCGCTAGGATTCGGAGCATTGGACTCAGGGGCTGGCTGGAGCCTCTTCCCCTGGGTGGCAGTTAGGTATCCCCGGCCCTGGTTGAGAACCGGGGGGGGGGGGGTGCTGTCGGGTCCAGGGGTCCAGGCAGCCTTGAGAACCGGGGGGGGGGGGGGGGGGGGGTGCTGTCGGGTCCAGGGGTCCAGGCAGCCTTGAGAACCGAGGGGGGGGGTGCTGTCGGGTCCAGGGGTCCAGGCAGCCTTGAGAACCGGGGGGGGGGGGGTGCTGTCGGGTCCAGGCAGCCTTGAAAAGCGGGGGCTATCAAAGCTGACCTTACCTCCTCCAGCCGCGAAGCAGCCCGCCTGCCGCAAACCGACTCGCCGGCCGCAAAGCGACGCCCGATTTGGACTCGTTACTGAGCGAGTATTCGCTAAAAGACTCGCCGATTCCCGAGTCCAGCGAGTCCCTTAAGAATCGCCGAGTAACGAGTCCTAGCGAGTAGACTCGCTCATCCCTACTGAGGACTTGAAAAACCAAATTGTGAGGAAGCATGAGCAATCTCAAGGCTACAAGTCCATCTCCAAAGACCTGAATGTTCCTGTGTCTACCGTGCGCAGTGTCATCAAGAAGTTTAAAGCCCATGGCACTGTGGCTAATCTCCCTAAATGTGGACGGAAAAGAAAAATAGACGAGAGATTTCAACGCAAGATTGTGCGGATGGTGGATAAAGAACTTTGACTAACATCCAAACAAGTTCAAGGTGCCCTGCAGTCCGAGGGTACAACAGTGTCAACCCGTACTATCCGTCGGCGTCTAAATGAAAAGGGACTGTATGGTAGGATACCCAGGAAGACCCCACTTCTTACCCGGAGACATAAAAAAGCCAGGCTGGAGTTTGCCAAAACTTACCTGAGAAAGCCTAAAACGTTTTGGAAGAATGTTCTCTCTTTTTGGGCAAAGGCATCAACATAGAGTTTACAGGAGAAAAAAAGAGGCATTCAAAATAAAGAACACAGTCCCTACAGTCAAACATGGCGGAGGTTCCCTGATGTTTTGGGGTTGCTTTGCTGCCTCTGGCACTGGACTGCTTGACCGTGTGCATGGCATTATGAAGTCTGAAGACTACCAACACATTTTGCAGCATAATGTAGGGCCCAGTGTGAGAAAGCTGGGTCTCCCTCAGAGGTCATGGGTCTTCCAGCAGGACAATGACCCAAAACACACTTCAAAAAGCACTAGAAAATGGTTTGAGAGAAAGCACTGGAAACTTCTAAGGTGGCCAGCAATGAGTCCAGACCTGAATCCCATAAAACACCTGTGGAGAGATCTAAAAATTGCAGTTTGGAGAAGGCACCCTTCAAATATCAGGGACCTGGAGCAGTTTGCCAAAGAAGAATGGTCTAAAATTCCAGCAGAGCATTGTAAGAAACTCCTTCATGGTTACCAGAAGCGGTTGATGGCAGTTATTTTGGCTAAAGGTTGTGCAACCAAGTATTAGGCTGAGGGTGCCAATACTTTTGTCTGGCCCATTTTTGGAGTTTTGTGTGAATTGACCAAGGTTTTGCTTTTTGCTTCATTCTCTTTTGTGTTTTTTCATTGAAGACAAATTAAGTATTATCTGACAGAATTGCAGGGGTGTCAATACTTTTGGCCAACACTGTAGGACAACTGTCCGCAACCTCAGTCATACTCCAAACTCCACTATGGTGAAGACCAAGAGCTGTATATTTTTTTTATAATAATATTTATATTAATATATTCATTTATATAGCGCTATTAATTCCGTAGCACAGCATATTTTTGCCATTCTTTTGTGTCCTTTTGCTGTATTCTTGCTTTGAACAGAGTAGGTCCAAATGTCATTTAAGGAGGTCTGGTTACAAGATATTGATTACCAATCCTGTGGTCATCAGTGAATAGCAGTAGCTATTATACATTGAGCAGAGCTTTGCTGCTTCATTTAATATTTACATCTAGTAACCACCAGAAAGTATAACAGCTGATCGGATCGATTGGAGTGTCGGGTGTCAGACCCCAAACAATCTGATATGGAAGATGGCCAATCTAACAGATAGGCAGTCAATAGACAACTTCTTTAAATAACATTTTCAACTCCTCCGTCCAAGCCTCCAACTTTTCTGTTTCTCTATACTCCTCACAGTACTTCACTAGGAAGTTGAAATGCGTAGATGAAAAAAAAATAAAGAATGAAAAATGCTCGGCTAAGAAAATACTGCATTCACCAGTGCTTCCATCCAGGGCTTCTGCCTAATTCCCTGTAAACTGGAATTAGGACATGTCCCTAATATAGCCATTCTTTACAATGAGAGAAATAGAATTCATATGGACCCTGTTTGTTATTGTTTGCAACAGTGTCCGTCTATTCAAATGAGCAGAGTAGCATCGTTTTCTTGTGCATTTTGATTTCCATAATTATATTTTGCTATAGTTAGGTTAGAATTTTGGATCATGTAATTTGGACCCAGCTCCTTCACTGCTCTTCTCAGCAACTGAAAAGGCTTAGAAGGGACATTGCACATCTTGCCTATTGATGCCTGCTGTAGATGAATCAAGTTTGTGTATGTGTAAGAGGGTGGACTTGCAGTCCTGTGCCCCCCTAAAGACATCGATGATTTAATTGTGTTTTGTGTGATTTCATGATATAGTGTATTAAGAAGGCTGCTATATAGTGATAAGAGATGCTATGTAGTGATATGCGGCACAAATGGTAAATACAGGGATGAAGTAAACCTCTCCGGCGCCTGAGGCGGAGAGCAGGGGGGTGCTAGAAGTCCAGCGGCAGGATTGAAGAGCAGGGGGGTACGTTGGTTGGTGGGGGGTGCTAGCAGTCGGGTGTGTGCCCATACCTTCTTTTTGTGGGGGCAGGCAGTGGCAAGCGGCGGCCAGCAGGCAGGAAGGAAGCCGCCACTATGTGCCGGGCGCCGCCCACCTGCAGCATTGAGCAGAAGGCTCAACTTGTCCAATGGATGCTGCGGCCCTGGGTAGATATGATAAGGTGCAGATATAGCAGAGCTAGTTATGAGCACATTGTATATACTATAAGATAGAAGGGTTAAATCTGGGTGAGTCACAGGGGGAGAGGCCGGTCTAGTGTGAGGAGAGTTTAGTTTTGTTTTCAGTCAGGAGTGTGTGTACACAGTGAGGAGAGAACAAGACACAGACTTGTGGGCTTGGAATGTCTGCTGACTCTGAGAATCCCAGGGTGAGGATTTCTGGTGTCTGGGGCTTGAGACTCGGGGCTGGTGTTAAAGGAGAACCCCTGAAAACCCCCTTCTGTTCAGTGGAAGTCAGACAAGAAGTCACTGGGTAGGAGAGGCATGGAGTCTGGAACTGCAGAGAAGCTGAACTGGGGATTCCTACTTAATAGAGCAAGCAGGAATAGTCCAGGTGGTGAGAAAGAACAATATGAATGTTCACTGTGCCATGAACTTTGTGGATGGAAGATGTTATCTCTCATATACTGTGGAGATATATAGACTTAGACTCTTAGACTGTGAGCCCTCGTGGACAGGGTCCCTGCCCCTCCTGTACCTGTATGTCCTGATCGCCTAGATTTAGTGTACTTGTTCTCGTCTCCCTTATCCTCATGTAAAGCGCCATGGAACCTAATGGCGCTATATAAATAAATAATAATAATAATATATGATCAACCCGGAATGTTAAGTAAGGTTATTGTTGAAGAGACGTTTCTGATGTCAGCTGAATTATGTGTGACGGTTACTGAAGAGACAAAAGGATCAGATGGTGTTCATCATTATAATTTTTATTTCTGACGTGTTTCAGAGTTAGTCCCAACTCCTTCCTCAGGGAATAATAGTGTTACATATAAGGCTGGTAGATCATATATATAGTCACATTCAATTAACCACACTAATACATCACAGGAAGGGGAGGGAATGTATGACATCATTCAACCTAAGGTCTGCCCCTACTCGGCTCATGAGGAAGAAAAAAAAATGTAAATTGGGATTGGACCATAACACTACAAAACATGTATAAAATAAAATTAACAATAGTAAATTATATAAAAATAATATAAGACAACTAAATTTATTAAGAACAATACATTCAGCCTTTAAAAAAATAAGTTAATTGAAAAGTAGTAAAACAATCTTTTTTAAAAAATTCATTCTAGGTTCGAACTCATTCCAGCAAGACATCTAATCATTATACTTGTTGTCTTTCATCCTTCAGCTACCAGTGGATTTGATGCTAGAAGCATTACTGAAACTATTGTTGGATTGTATTAATGTGGTTAATTGAATGTGACTATATATATGATCTACCAGCCTTATATGTAACACTACTATTCCCTGAGGAAGGAGTTGGGACTAACTCCGAAATGCATCGGAAATAAAAACTATAATGATGAACACCATCTGATCCTTTGTTCCTTGTAGCGCAGGTCCGTATACACCGTCCACCCTTTTGCTTTCCTGACTACGTTGATTGTTGTGGTGTGGATCCTTGCAGCAGCTATCACCTTTTGCTTTGACACTGTTTGCATGCTACACAACACCTCCAGGTGTGTGACTAATTAAATTTAGTCCACCTTTTTATCAATGATAAGATCCTATTGGGCTTTTCTCTCTCTTTTTTCAGGTTACTGAAGAGAGAGTTGCAACCAGCAGGGTGCACATGGCTAAAGAAATTGAGACCTCAGAGTCTGCTCTCCCACGTGTGAGTACCGCACACTACAATATCCCAAACATCATCCCTTGCACTTAGGAGCCAACTGGGGCATGTACTGCAGAAAAAAGGGTGCTCTGCAGTCGAGGCTGGACTCACCCGTGTCTACCAAAGCCCCGTACGACCGGCCCCTAACATATGCAATCTAGCGATATCCAGTTACAATTAAAATTGTAGACAATTTATATACATTTGAATGTATGGCACATGATTGTTGAGGCCAGTGATTGGCTGCATGCAATACTATAGTGCAATTTGCTTTTCTAGCTTCTTGGAATTTATTTGTTTTGGAAAACATTTGGACCAACCCTTGTGGACCTGTTTACTGTTCCAGGTTTTCAGCTATTGGAATGTGCACAATGTAGATTAAGGCTGATATGAGGACACCAAAACCACAAGTTCAGATGGAAACAAGTTTGTGACACAAACCAGAATATGAATTAAACTTTTGAGTTATCAAAGTACCCTCTCCTTTTACTGTAAAGACAGCTTTATATCTCATTGTAGTTTTTCCAGCAGCTTCATCAGGTCATCATCTAGAATGGCTTTCCAACAGTCTTGAAGGACTTCCCATAGGGGCTGAGTGCTTATTAGCCAATGTCTCAACTCTGGAATCCAACTCATCCCAAACCATCTCTTTGGATAGGTTGAGGTTGTGTGATTGTGGAGGCCATAATATCTGATATCTGACACAGCCTCCATCCCTCTTCTACTTGGTCACATAGTCCTTATAGTCCGGAGATTTATTTTGGGTCATTGTCCAGTTGCAACACAAATGATGGTCCCATTAAGTGTAAATCAAATAGGATGGCATATGATTGCCTAATGATGTGGCAGCCATTCTGCTCTTAATTTGAAACACCTCCCCATTGTCAGCAGCCAAGCACCCCAACACCTTCACACCGCCTCCATGCTGGGCCCCACACAAATAAGAAGCATCCACTTACCTCTTTGCTTCTCACAGTCATAAAGGTTCATACAAAGAAATCTCAAATTTTGACTCGTCACACAACAGTTCAGACTTCCACTTTTCTAATGTCCAATCCTTGTGCAGCTTTGCCCAAACAAGCCATTCAATAAATTGCCTATATATTTAGATGAATATTTAGATCCACACCTAGAACAAAGTAAACATTACATGGCTAGTTATTCATTTCATCATCATAGCTTTTTTAATGTATAATGCGTTCTCATCAGTCTTTGCCGTTGCCTCGGTTCAGCAGCACCATGTTGTGCCCATAACTTGTGACTGGCTGGAAGTCAAAAGTTACATCACAAGTGCTCAATACAAGTGTATGAGAGCAAGAACAAGGCCAAAACTAGGTTCACATGGAGATGTATTGAGTTGTGTTATCTGATGTGCCCTATGAAACATTTGAGCTGCCGGTAGGTCACAAATTCCCACAGACTTACAGGACCAACACTACCGGTAGAAAAAGGTGAAGACAGCAGCTAGTGAGTATAAGACAGGGTGCAGGGGACTTAGATTTAAAGCATCACTACAGTGGTACAATAATGAAAAAAATCGCTTCACTGCTTCTGTGGCGCCCCGCAACGAGTGCGTCACAGGAGGGTATTGCAGCCATAAATGCAGCAGCAATATTCTCTGACCCAGCAGTCATCTGGTTAACTCAGAGATCCATACTCTGCATGCCTCACTTAGCATAGAGGGCCAATCAAGGTCCTGGTGGGTGGAGTGCAAGGGTAGTGTGTAGTGGAAGTTTAAGTTCAGACTTAGTGTAATCTGGAGGAGTCAGTCTGCAAGGAACAGCAACCTAGAAGACCTCTGCAGAACTCCAGCTCTGCAACGTAGGAGAGGGGGCTCGCACAGTCCCGTGCGGCCCCCTGGCCACCTTCTACCGGCCATTTCCCTACCGATCACGGGCATCATTATGCGGGCGAAAAAACATCCCGTGCCCTTATACAGCCAGTTTGCTGGTACCAAAGCTAGCAGCAGTTCAGCTCTGCTATGCGAACCAGAAGCGTGGAGGAGCAGCTTTACAGGAGCACCCCACCACCGCCAAATCCAGTCGTCTAACCAGCGGTGTACCCACCAAGGGACCCAAGGCTCCCCAAAACATCCTGAACGTATATCCCGGATAGGGCATTTAAGCAGCCTCCCTGTACCCGACCTGGTATTCCCGGGCGACAACGGCAACTTACTTAGTTAGAATGGAGGAACACCGCGGATCTCTGAGGGACACCTATCACTGCTGAGTCCACCCGGTCTGCTATCTACAAACTGTATGCCATGTACTGCTTGCTGGTTACAGTAAAGATCCGTTACAGAGACTTACAGTGTCCGTGCTTCCTTATGAACTGTCTGTCCGCACTTCAAGGTAACCGCAGCTGCCGCACAACATCTTAAGCAGCTCCAGCCTCCGGGGATCACCGCTCAGACTGTGGGGAGCGTTCCATCTTGCTGCTATCCATCCCCCGGAGGCATCGCAGCGTCGGTAAGACTTATCGAACTACTCATAGGTGGCGTCACGAATAAATTAACCCCTTAATCTGTTCCCGCAAGACGTCTGCAACTTTTTGATCTGCCCTCAACCGGCCCCACTACCGGCAGGCGCGGTCCACCCGTGACAAGGAGGAAGAAGCTACAGCCTGTCTAAACCGGAGTTCCCGACCACGGTGAGTCACTTCTTTAAGCTGATGTCAGACAGCCTTGAGGCATCTTCTCTAAGGTACAAAAAAATAATGAGGTGTGTATCTATACATAGAATTGCATTTTGGCATCTGTCATCACCTCCTGTGTCCAGCTGTCCCCGTATCACAATGAGGTATTATGACATCACAGTGGAGTAAGTAAGTAATCTTTATTTACATAGCGCCAAAATATTCCGCAGCGCTTCACAATTCAGAAAGTATGCAATACAATACAAAAACAATACAATAATGGGGTGATATGACATAACACACAGAGCGGAAAGAGCCTGGGGGGAGGAACAATGCACAGTGTGGAGACAGAGCGGACAGGGGGAAAGGGCACGGGGGGAGAGATGGCTGCAACCCCCAGCACCACAGAGCCCGCCCCATCGAGATGTCACCACCCTCCCGATGCAATCACATTGGGTCTCCATCTAGTATTTTATTAAATGTAATCATCTGTCAGACAAGATACAAGAGGTTTTAATATACACATTAGATGATTGGCTATTTGAGTTCAGAAGACTCTTTTAAGATGTTTATGGGGTCCTTGAAGCTATACTGGCTATTCTACAGGCTACTATGGTTGTATAATTGAGAAAAAACTGGAAGACAAAGAAGTTACCCTGATAAAGAAAACCAGGGGTGAACTCTAAGATAAGAGGTTCAACTTGTATGGTCGTGAGAGTCACCACCGTAATCGTTTGAAAGTATGGCTGCTGCAGCTCTATGTGGATACAAACTGTAAGCTGTAAAAGCTTAACACTGCTTTGCCATTAGGAAAACACAAAAAAAAAGATTCCTCAATAGGAATTTTACTGTTCAATGTGTTTCTGAAATTCAATAGTGATATATTGTTCAATGCATTTGAGATTCCATCTTCTTTGGGAATCACATGTGAGTTTGTCGTGATGAAGGAGTTGGAATCCCATAAACGCGTTGAACAATAAAATCACTATTGAAGAAGCCTTTTAACGTATTCTCTTCACGGCAGTGTGGTGTTAACCCTTTCTATTACCATCTACAGTGTGACCGTTGTATGATTGTGATGCCTTTGAATTATGTGCTGTGTTAAACCAAAGAACCTTTATACGTAAATTCAGGTTTTATTATTTTTTCTTATCCTTAAGGTTCAAGGGCTTTTCTAGAAAAAACATTTCACCAGGCGCAATTTTATATATAAAAAAATACATATTCTTCCCCAGGTCTAGAAGTGGGTCTCCGCCTCTGCTCCTAGAGTCTATCACTGCCTGCAGCGCTGATGTCACATGAACATCACTGCAGCTAATCAATGAGCTCAATGAGTAGACTGCACGGGTCACTTGGACCTGCTGAGCTCTCTGATTGGCTGCAGTGCTGTCAAAGTGATATTAGTGCTGAGAACAATAACAAACATGGGGCAGTGGCAGATGGCGGCTACAGCGGTGGATACTAGCACTGGACACATGGAGGGTGAGTATACAAATTGTGACCGGGGACAGGGTTTTAAATACCAGAAAACCTCTTTAAGTCTGTGATCCCAAAAAAATATATATGAATACGGTAGGTTGTAGTAAACTGCTGTATATTTTGTATGATTAATGAAGCAAGAAAAGCAGCTGTTGTAAGTAGAAAAACCCACAGAGGAAGTGCAGTGGTGAGGAGAGATCTGAAGATTATATCTAACGCCAGGGGATGGCTGATTAATCATACTTCTGTGAGAATTTCTGAGTATATCATTCTCCGTTATTAATGACATTTCACTCCTCTCTGCAAGATACCTTTTATGCTTCCAGAAGGCCAATTATCTGTTTAGTCTGCAAAACAATACTAGTTATTGCTGTAAGATAGGGAAGCCGGGGTGAGGCTTACTCATAGTTCAGCCTCTAGCATTATTAAGAAAAGGCAGTGGATATTAATTGAAATCTACATGATATTAATTTCTTTTCATAATTGTTATTATTTTATGTAGTTACTTAGCGCGGTTTTTTTTTTCTGTTATTTTGCAATTAAAAGAGTTCATTTACCGTAAGGTCGTCACAATGCACAGACACCATTAATTTGGGTCACAATTTGCCTGCTTACAACAGAAACATTCCTGCCCTTCCTATTTTTCTCATTGTTTTTTTTTCAGGTATCTGTCCACAGGGATATGTTCTCATAGGCATGGGGGCTTATCTGCATACAAAAGCTCTTCTTAATTTCAATTTCGTGATTATTATTGATGGAATTTCGAGAGTTAATGCCACCATACACAGAGTAATGACGGCAGAAGCCGCCAATATTGGCAGGATTGGCTGATAGTCTAAAGACCAATATAGACATCTTTGCAAATCACTTCAATCTTGGACTTAAAAGCATGGACTAGTCATGTGTCTACTGATCAGGCGCTCTCAGCCTCATGGAAATATATACTGTGGTCAGTAGACCCACGGCCAGTCCGTGAATTGCGGTCTGAGATCACACTGATGTACACAGACGTCTAAATGAGCCATTAGGTATATGAGGGCCTTAAGACTCTCTCCCAACAAATTATGTCCTGGGAAAGAAGCATCCAACGTGTCAGATTTTGGTCCATTGATTATATTTTTCTCCCTGAGATAAGCCGCTGCCAACATAGTCTGAAAGCAACATTATCATAGAGAACACAGGAGATCTGTGCATGGGGCAGGCTTTAAAGGGGTAATCCAGGGTTGAACTATTATAGCATACTAGCTGTAGTACCCGGCTACGCCCGGGTTAATAAATAACTGCTGTTAGCTATAACAAAATAAAATGTGAATATGTCATATTAATGACCTGTAGGAAAATAGAAGCTGAGCTGTGATTGATTGCTATAGGCAACCTAATAAATCTCCAGCCAACAGTAAACCCTCCCCCTGGCCCGGCAGCATATGTTACCTCACACATACACATAATAGACAGCTCATGTGACTGACATCTGCCTTAATTCCCTATATGGCACATGTGTTGCACATTGGCTGTTTTTAATCAGATATTTATGTTTGGAAAATAAAGATAGCACAAGTATGAGGCGAGTTGTGTGAGGTGATTTGTGCACATCTGTGTTTGTCTGTGTGGTGTGTGTGTCCCTGGGGTGTGTATGTGTGTGTCCCTGTGGGGGGGGACTGTGTGGTGTGTGTCTTTGTTGTGTGTGTCTCTTTGTGGTGTGTCTTTTTGTAGTGTGTGTCCCTGTGGGGTGAGTGCATGTGTCCCTATAGGTTGTGCATGTGTGTGTGTCCCTGTGGGGGGTCTGTGTGGTGTGTGTGTGTCTCTTTGTGGTGTGTGTGTCCCTAAGGGGTGAGTGCATGTGTACCTATAGGGTGGCTATGTGTGTGTGTCCCTGTGGGGGGGGTGTCTGTGTGGTGTGTGTGTCTGTGTCATGTGTGTCTCATTGTGGTGTGTGTGTGTCCCTGTGGGGTGAGTGCATGTGTCGCTATAGAGTGTGTGTGTGTCCCCTTGGGGGTGTGTGTCTCTGTGTTGTGTGTGTCTCTTTGTGGTGTGTGTGTGTTTGTTCGGGTGCGTGGTGAGTATCCAATGTTGGGGCTGCACCTTAGCGACTATACACTTGCTGTTACTCTTTGTGTGCGTGTGTTGTGTATACATGTCCCCGTGCATGGTGAATATCTCATGTTGGGGCCCCACCTTAGTGACTATATGCTGGTATGTGCTGTTAGTCTTTGGCGCTATCATTAAGCCCCTCTCATTCACAACTGTCAACTGGTAACTGTCACTTTTTCCCCATTATGTAGATAGGGGCAAAATTGTTTGGTGAATTGGAATGCGTGGGGTTAACATGTCGCCTCACAACATAGCCTGTGACGCTCCCGGGGTCCAGACTGTGGACTGTGCAAAATTTTGTCTCTATAGCTGACATCTGTCAATTTTCCTCCAACTCTTTTCCATTCACTTTTTCCCCATTATGTAGATAGAGGCAAAATTTTTTGGTGAACTGGAACGCGCAGGGTTAAAATTTCGCCTCACAACATAGACTATGACGCTCCCGGGGTCAAGACGTGTGACTGTGCAAATTTTTGTAGCTGTAGCTGACAGCTGTCGATTTTCCTCCCACACGTTTCCTTTCCCTTTTTCCCCATTATGTAGATAGGGCCAAAATTGTTTGGTGAACTGGGGATAACATTTCGCCTCACAACTAGAGATGAGCGATGTTCGACTCGAATAGTTCGCCAATCTCAAATTTGAGTCGATTTTGGCGCTATTCGAGTCAATCGCCAAATTCGAACAATTTGGTTCCAATTCGGCGAATTTCTAACAAGTTCGATTTTGGTTCGAAAATGCGGCAGATGCGGTCAGAAAACCGCATCTGCCGCATTTTGAGCCGAAATAAACATTCCCTAAAAGAAAAAAAGTGTTAAAAATAAAAAAATAATCTATGCTCACCTGTCCGCGGTCCACCGAAGCCTCCGGCAAGGTCCTGTGGCTTCTAGGAACTGTGGTGACGTCATGTTCTTGCGCGAACTCCGGTCACATGACCGGAGTTCCGCGAGAACATGACGTCACCACAGGTCCTGGAAGCACAGGACCTTGCCGGACAGCTTAAAATAGATATTTTTATGTTTCGGACCCTTTCTTTAAGTAACTTTTACTTAAAGAAAGGGTCCAAATCATAAAAATATCTATTTTAAGCTTTCCGGCAAGGTCCTATGCTTCCAGGACCTGTGGTGACGTCATGTTCTCGCGGAACTCCGGTCATGTGACCGGAGTTCGCGCGAGAACATGACATCACCACAGGTCCTAGAAGCCGCAGGACCTTGCCGGAGGCTTCGGTGGACCGCGGACAGGTGAGCATTGATTATTTTTTTATTTTTAACACTTTCTTTCACTTTTTTTCACTTACACAATGTATGTATATACATTGTGGAAGTGAAAATGCCCCACAGGCCTGGTTTGTTCGTTTTCCGGGGTGTTCGACGGTGTTCGTCGAGCATTCGACGAACATTCGTCGAACACCCCGTCGATTCGACGAATCGAATTCGAACACCGGGGTGGTGGCTCATCTCTACTCACAACATAGCCTATGACGCTCTCAGGGTCCAGACGTGTGGCTGTGCAAAATTTTGTGGCTATAGTTGCGACGGTGTAGATGCCAATCCCGGATATACACACACACATGCACACACACATACACACATTCAGCTTTATATATTAGATTGATATCAGCATCACTGTCAGCTGTAACTATATATATATATATATATATATATATATATATATATATATTTTTTTTTTAGGTTGAAGGAAGACTTCAAGTCCATCTAGTTCAACACATAGCCTAACATGTTGATCCAGAGGAAGGCAAAAAAAACCCATGTGGCAAATTCCTTCCTGACTCCAGATACGGCAATCAGACTAATTCCCTGGATCAACGCCCTATCAAAGTATCTAGTATATATAACCAGTAATATTATACTTCCCAGGAAAGGCATCCAGGCCCTTCTTAAATGTTATTAGTGAGTCACTCATTACAACATCATGTGGCAGAGAGTTCCATAGTCTCACTGCTCTTACAGTAAAGAATCCACATGCGGGATGTTTTGTTGTACGCCCATCCACAGACTAAGAAATGATGGGAGTACTGGTGTGTCACGGTCCGCGCTGCTGTGGTATGGATAAACTCACCAAAGAGCCAAATATATTTTCATCCTTTATTCCTCCTCTCTCCTACGCGTTTCAGCGCCACACCCGGCGCCTTCCTCAGGGACATTCATATCCCTGAGGAAGGCGCCGGGTGTGGCGCTGAAACGCGTAGGAGAGAGGAGGAATAAAGGATGAAAATATATTTGGCTCTTTGGTGAGTTTATCCATACCACAGGAGCGCGGACCGTGACACACCAGTACTCCCATCATTTCTTGGATTCAAACCACTATCCAGTGGTTGGTGGAGGTCCTGCAGCAGCTGGAACATAGATTCCAAAAACGCCTACAAACCAGTTGTGGGGATCACAACTGGACCAGGTGAGCAGCTTCACAGCACCACCATCACACATAAGTGTCACTAGTGATAGGGCACTATTGCGCCTCTTGTCCCACTCCCTATTTTCTTTTTACATCCACAGACTAGACAGATCACGCCTAAGGCCATATATTTACATAAAAAAGAAACAACCAAATGTCCCTATTAGAAGTGCAAAATAAAGTGCATTTTATTAACACCAGATGCCGGGGGAGCGTACATAGCAGCAGCACAGTCTTGCAGCGTTTCCCTGTTCGCTCTAGGAAAGTGGACACTAGGCAGCCTTATGTGTGAACTGGTTACCACGATGGTTTTCCTCGGCATCTCCAAAATAATTTAGGAAGACTTTTTTATTGTTGTATATTTTACATCTTTTGAAACATGGTCATATAAGGACTTGTTTTATTTTCAGATAAGTTATTATTGTACAGTCATGGCCAAAAGTTTTGAGAATGATACAAATATTAATTTTAACAAAGTCTACTGCTTCAGTTTTTCTACTGGCAATTTGCATATACTCCAGAATGTCATAAAGAGTGATCAGCTTAACAGCAATTACTTGCAAAGTCAATATTTGCCTAGAAAATGAACTTTAACCCCCAAAACACATTTCAACATCATTGCAGTCCTGCCTTAAAAGGAGCAGCTAACATCGTTTTAGTGATTGTTCCATTAACACAGATGTGGGTGTTGATGAGGACAGGGCTGGCGAACAATCAGTCATGATTAAGTAAGAATGACACCACTGGACATTTTAAAAGGAGGCTGGTGCTTGGTATCATTGTTTCTCTTCAGTTAACCATGGTTATCTCTAAAGAAACACGTGCAGTCATCATTGCACTGCACAAAAATGGCCTAACAGGGAAGAGTATCGCAGCTACAAAGATTGCACCTCAGTCAACAATCTATCGCATCATCAAGAACTTCAAGGAGAGAGCATCCATTGTTGTCAAAAAGGCTCCAGGGCGCCCAAGAAAGACCAGCAAGAGCCAGGACCGTATCTTAAAACTGTTTCAGCTGAGGGATCGGACTACCAGCAGTGCCGAGCTTGCTCAGGAATGGCAGCAGGCTGGTGTGAGTGCTTCTGCACGCACTGTGAGGCAGAGACTCTTTGAGCAAGGCCTGGTTTCACGGAGGGCAGCAAAGAAGCCACTTCTCTCCAGAAAAAACATCAGGGACCGACTGATATTCTGCAAAAGGTACAGGGAGTGGACTGCTGAGGACTGGGTGAAAGGTACAGGGAGTGGACTGCTGAGGACTGGGGGAAAGGTACAGGGAGTGGACTGCTGAGGACTGGGGGAAAGGTACAGGGAGTGGACTGCTGAGGACTGGGGGAAAGGTACAGGGAGTGGACTGCTGAGGACTGGGGTAAAGGTACAGGGAGTGGACTGCTGAGGACTGGGGGAAAGGTACAGGGAGTGGACTGCTGAGGACTTGGGGAAAGGTACAGGGAGTGGACTGCTGAGAACTGGGGTAAAGTCATTTTCTCTGATGAATCCCCTTTTCGATTGTTTGGGACATCTGGAAAACAGCTTATTCGGAGTAGAAGAGGTGAGCGCTACCACCAGTCTTGTCTGATGCCAACTGTAAAGCATCCTGAAACCATTCATGTGTGGGGTTGCTTCTCAGCCAAGGGAATCGGCTCACTCACAGTGTTGCCTAAAAACACAGCCATGAATAAAGAATGGTACCAGAATGTCCTCCAAGAGCAACTTCTCCCAACCGTCCAAGAGCAGTTTGGCGCCCAACAATGCCTTTTCCAGCATGATGGAGCACCTTGCCATAAAGCAAAGGTGATAACTAAATGGCTCAGGGAACAAAACATTGAGATTTTGGGTCCATGGCCTGGAAACTCCCCAGATCTTGATCCCATTGAGAACTTGTAGTCAATCATCAAGAGACGGGGGGACAAACAAAAACCAACAAATTCTGCCAAAATGCAAGCATTGATTATGCAAGAATGGACGGCTATCAGTCAGGATTTGGTCCAGGTGATTGAGAGCAGCCAGGGAGAATTGCAGAGGTCCTGAAGAAGAAGTCAACACTGCAAATATTGACTTGCTGCATTAACTCATTCTGTCAATATAACCTTTTGGTCTCATAATATGATTGCAATTATATTTCTGTATGTGATATAAACATCAGATAAACACAAATAAAAACCAGAGGGCAGCAGATCATGTGAAAATATCATTTTGGTGTCATTCTCAAAACTTTTGGCCATGACTGTAGGGGCCATCATTTTGGCTTACATATAACTTATTAACCTCTTTATGAGATGGAAGGTAAAGAAACAGCGATTATGAATTTGTTTGTGTCTTTAAATGCTTACATTTTACGTAATTCGCCTTATGGCAAAAATACAATGTTTACTTCTTCTGTAAAGGTACCGCCACACGCGGCAATTTTGCTTGCAATTTCACTGGCTATTTGCTGGTTGCAATGAAATCATGGACACATTGTTCTATTTTGTTGCTGTGTACAAATGTAACAATGTGTCCATGATTTCACTGCAACCAGCAAATTGCAAATGAAATTGCTAGCAAAATTGCCGCGTGTGACAGTACCTTAATTTGGTACAATTACGATGATGCTACATTTTTATAGCTTTATTTTGATTTTATAGATATAGGTTTTATCATTTTTGTATGATATATCTGCTTTTTGAAAGAAATTATTTTCTTTTTGTGTTGACAGTGCTTTTTGAGAGATATAAATTGTATAATTTTCTGTTATGGCCACTTTACACGTCCCGATATCGGCGTCCAACTCCGATAAAAAGTCACGTGGTTCGTGCGTTGGCCCCAATATCGTTCATGCGTTGTGTGGGGTAAATGTCCAATACGATGCACAAACAATGCCAAAACGATATCGGGGATCAAATGAGCGTGCTCTCCAACGGCCCGATATTGAATGGACGATGTGGCCGGATCGTGCTGTGTAAAAGCCCAACAACGATGTGGAGTACAACTTCCCCTATTCTCTCCCATGTTAAATGGTCGTTCCTGGGTCGGCCGTACAAGGGGGTGTAGACATCGCTGTTGCGTTGCCTGCCGATATCGCGCTGTGTAACATCTCCTATGCGATCTTGGAATTCTGGCCAAACAAAGCGTGTTCTCGCTTCGTTGTATCCAATATCGAACCGACGTTGGGACATGTAAAGTGGCCATTATAGGAGCTTTACCAGCACTATTGCTTGCACAACACGTTGTAGTTTTCATTGCTACCATTTTTGACTACTTTTTAAGTCTTTTTTGCACTTTGCCACAAAAACTGTAGTTTTTTTTTTTTGCAGAATTCATAGTGCCATATAGTTGACATGCTAACTTTATTCTGTGGATTGAAGCAAATATAATTTCACTAGATGGATCGGCGCCATATTAGCACACCCATCACTTGGGTGCGCTAATATGGTGCGGCTTTCTGTGCAGCACAATGAATTGTTGGATTCGTGGATAACAGAAGTTCATGACACACGCCAATAGGTAAGTAAATAATAGACACCTTTTTATGTGTTACTACTTTTGCATAGAAAAATACTTTAAAAAATGTTTTTCTAGTCATACTCTGAAAAACTTTACTTTTTTATTTTTCAATATATGTACAGGTTGATTTGTGCATCAACAGCTTTAGTGTTTATTGGTGCCATTTTGGAATACGCATAACTTTTTTTTCTTGAGAGTTTCTCGAGAAACAGAGCAGTAATAAGCAATAACGACATAGGTGTTTTATTTACGGCATTTACCATGTGACATAAATGTCAATTTAGTTTTAGAGTTAGGGTCATTATTTATCTGGCAATACCAAATATGTGCCTCGTTGAAGTGGCTTGTATTTTTTCCCAAATTAACCAACCATTCTTTTATACAATAACTAGTTCCAAAAGCCGATTCTTTAACTGTATTGATAATGCAGGAAACCACTTATGTAGTGCAATGCATTTCCTACTTTTTCATCGTTTGACTGACAGGTAGCCTGTCTGACCCGATTTCTAGTGGTATGTGGCAGACATTTTTAGATTTTTAGACTTACAGTTGCCATAGCAACCCATTAGCACCAGATCATGCTGCGTTGGTATATGTGATGACAGATGAATTGATCTTTCTCTGTTACTCTCCTCACATGCCCTTGTCACTATTGTGAGAGGTTAAACTTCTTGGGCTGGAACCCACTCCAGTCCCAGTAAAAAGCATGAGTTTAGTTGTGTATTTAAGTAATTGAATGTTGCTTATGGCAGGGGCATAACTCCTGAGAAGGCGGGTAAATGGTAAATATTGGGAAGGGGGTTTAAGGGTACCATCAATAGGTGAAATTATAGTCCATGTTCTATTCCTCTTTGAGGTGTTATAACTGAACCCTACCACTCACAAGGGGATGAACAAATCAAGAGAGATGTTAAACCTGCAAACCACAGGTCCCTATTCATAATAGAATAATCCTTAAATCTCACTTTGCTTTGTCCCTTCCTGACCACAGATTTTTCCACCATAAGATTATGCAATAATGCCCCTAGTCAATGTTGGCTTACACTGAGTGTCCTTAAAGAGAAGCTCTCACCCAGTTTGGGCATTTTAAACTGTGCCCATCAGCTTAGACATAATGTAAATGGGGTTCTAGTAACCCCTCTATGTGCCCAGATGTGCCCCTCTTACCTTAGAAAGGAAAGGTAAGACAAGAGAACAATCAGCAATGGGACAAAGACAAAACAGGCTGTGGTTCAACAAAGGAAAACTGACGACACAACCAGAGGTTACCAGATTGAGCCTCGGAGTCAAAGGCATGACAGTTCCTCCTTTCTACTAAACGACACTGGATCCTAAGAAACCCCCGTCCTCTGATGACACTCATGGAAGTCTCTTATCAGGAGATTCACAAGAAGATCCTCTCAATTTAAACAGAAGTTATCTTCAAGACAGTACCTCTTCCACTTTACCAGGTAGTGCCTGACTCACCAGGATGCAAGGACTCACTCTACAGACTCCTGATCATTCTCCAGATCTAACTCAATAATCAAAGAAATGATGGGAGTGCTGGTGTCTCACGGTCCGCGCTGCTTCAGGGTTAAATAAACTCACCAAAGAGCCAAATCGATTCCCATCCTTTCATTCCTCCTCTCTCCTACGCGTTTCGGCACCTATCCTGGCACCTTCATCAGGGATCAGGGTGCCAGGATAGGCGCCGAAACGCGTAGGAGAGAGGAGGAATAAAAGGATGGAAATAGATTTGGCTCTTTGGTGAGTTTATTTAACCCTGAAGCAGCGCGGACCGTGAGACACCAGCACTCCCATCCTTTCTTTGATACATACCACTATCCAGTGGTTGGTGGAGGTCCTGCAGCAGCTGGAACATCGTTTCCAAAAACGCCTTCAAACCAGTTGTGGGGATCACTATTGCGCCTCTTGTCCCCCTCCCTATTTTATCTTTACACTAACTCAATAATGTCTCATGGACTAGGCATCCCTTTAAAGCTCTTCAGAAAGGAAGAATGGATAGAGTTGTTGATTTTCCAAGCTACAAAGCGTTGAAGCTTAAGAGTCATTGGATTCAAAACTTAGCAATCTTGGTAGGACCTACAAGATTGAGAGCAAATTTCCTAGAAGCCACTTTAATATGTAAATTCTTCAAGGACAACTACACAAACTTTTCCACCCTAAAGGCGGGAACCATTCAGCATCTACTGTTTGCTACCTATTTGGCCTAATCACGGATAAACAAAAGACCCCTTTTGATTTCTCTCCAGACTTATCAAATGGCAAGAAAAATGGCTTCTCCTCTGGCAAGGAGGACTGCAACCCAGAAAAATTCCCCAAAACTGTATGGGAACCTTCACAACTAAAAATACTGAGGTCCTGGTAGGTGTCAAGGTATGGTAATTTAAAGCAAATTAAGCAGGATGCAGAAACTCCACCCAGTCTTTTTGATTAGTTTAAATAAAATACCCCAAATATTGCTCTCTCTCTAGGTTCATCTTCTCAGTCTGTTCATTAGTCTCAAGATGGTACTCGGAGGAAAATGACAATTTGATATTCAATCTAGAGAAGAAACTATGGCATAAACTAACCAAAAACTGGACCCCACTATCAGAAATAATGTTTTGGGGAAAATCATGTAGTTTAACAATATGAAAAACAAATAAAAACATAACATTTGTTTACAGGCATACCTTCCGACGCACTGCCCTGAGCATCCTGAATGAGCTGTTTGAGTTCAATCCCCAGAGCAGCCACAACCACCTACTCACTGAGAATCTTAACAAAATTTTCATCCACCAACTCTGGAATAAAACTATGAGACAAAGCGTCAGCTTCAACATTCTTAAATCTGGGGAGATACGGTAAGTCACCAAGAAATCAAACCTCCGTTAATAATTTGAAAAGCCTAGAAATCTCTGCAATACTTTAAAGTTACCCGGTTGCACCCAGTCAAGGAAGACCTGTGCCATAACAGAATCCATATGAAACCCTGGGGCAAAAACCGGATGACCTAAGAACTGGACCTGCTGCACTTCAGAATGACAGAAGGAATCTGCATGGTAAGTTTAAATAGCTCCTTTCAGGATGTGTTAGGCCCAACAAAAAAACGAGGAAGTGAAAATATTAATAAAATGGAAAGCAAGAAAAAGGAAAGGAAAAAGAGAACTATCAGCAATTAGACAAAGACAAAACATGTCTACGAGAGAGGGAAATCAACTATACAAAGGTTACCGGATTGAACTCCGGAGACAAGGCATGACATGAAGATTCTAGATGCACAACTTTTTCCATAAATCATTATATATCTCAAAGGCCTCTCACCCAGCTTTGCATTCTACTACTTTGCTTTGATGAGGGATAAAAAGCCCAGAACAGTTGTTTAGAAGTGGAGTTCTTTTCTACAATTAGGCAGCAACACATAGATACAAATGTTTGTGTGACCAAATATCAAATCATAACTTCAGTATAAGACTCTTGCACTATGAAGGGTGATGGGAACTGCAGTCCAGGGGATTGGAATATGTGCTATTTTTTTCATCTTGCTTAGGGTATTTATGTTATTGCTGTTATCTTATTGTTATAAGGTTAATCTTTGTTTAGCTATTTTTGGTTTCTTGCTATGTGTACCCTACTATTGCTTAATATCCAATGCAGTGCTTGTCCGGTTAATATTTTAAAGAGAACCTGTCATGCGGATTATGCATTTTATAACAAATGTATTGCCTTAATGGTGTTATTATACTGATTTAATACATACCTTCAGTGAAGAAATTCACATTTGGATTGTTTAATTAACATTTGAACTTTGCCTTGCCTTAGTTTTTGGTGCACTAGGGCAGGACTGGGATAGGGTGTTTGGCTCTGCCCCAGCCCCTCTGCTACCTTTGGTGTCTGTATCTTCCTCTTGTTTTGAATTATGTGTCGGTGTCATCCTGGCTTCAGACAGTGCTTTTGCAGATTGGTCTCCAGGAGGCTTCAGTAATATGGCGTCAGACCAGGAGGTCAATCTGCTCAAGCATCATCTGTGACCCAGGATGGTGCTGATATTAAATTTAAAACAAGAGGAAGATACAAGCACCAGAGGCAGCCAAGGTGCTGAGACAGAGCCAAAGACCCTAGCCACAGTCTCAGCCACTGTTATGGGTGTGTAACTTGTACAGTAAAGTTTATCTGGTTGTTTATATCATTATGTCTCCTAATTTCTCTTGTTATCCTCCACCACTTCAATATCATGGGGAATGCTACTCACCACCACAAGAGGGAACAAGGACTCAGCATGCACCCCCGCATGTTTAAAGCCATATACCTTCACCACTGTCCCCAGGTCCACAGGCCACGACAAGTGACCAGATCTGACCTCTGCTCAGAGACTGAGTGTTGCGGACCTGGTATGCCACACTAACATGCAAGTCTGAACAGGTGCATAACTGAACATAAATATACTATAACATACAAAGAGGATTTTTTGTACCTTAGGTAGAGACCCAGTAAAGAGATACACCGTGACATGGCTACTGGGCTCAAATAAAACTGGTCTTTTTGTATGCTAAGTATGACAATTTCCTTTCTTATTTTTATACGTATTTCCTTATCAGTAATGCATGTCCATATATTCTTATTTTCATGATAGTGATTGATTGCATGCCTTAGCATTGCAGAGTGCAAAGGGTGGGTGATTATAGTATAGTATATAACTATTACTTGTGTCATTTTAAGTAGAAGTTGTGACTATTAACTGCTAATAGTGATGGAGCCGCCTTAGCAGCAGGTGACAGAATATCCTATCTTGGTAAATATTCATAAAGAGATAAGTGGGTAAATATGAAATACAAATTAAGCCCAAGTTCTCTTAGGTCATGTAAGGCGAAAGCAAACAAAAAGCCCATAAAACCAATATATGCTCACTTAGTTAAATTCCATAAGAGTACTTTCATTTCTATAATGATAGTAGCATCTTACTAAGAAGAAAGCAGGAAAGCCGACTTTTTATGTTTGCTTTTGATGCCGCCGGACGTTTAAGGAAAGGATAGAAATGAGAGTGAAAGAATGAGATCCTTCTTAATTCCTAATATGTTTCATTAAAGACAAGCTGCAGAAATAAGATCCATCTCCCTGCCATCCTTTCTTTTTTCACTTCCAATTAATAAAACCTACAACACAGAAGTGCCGTCCATGTGTCAAAAAACACTCTCTCTGAACTACCTATATTTACCCCCTGAAAGTGAATACGTTATCAGGCCTATGATATCAAAGGCGGAACGGATCAAAGAGTTTTTAATAAGGAACCTGGTGTTTGTAGAACCTGCACTTTCATGTAGCCTGTTTTGTTCAAATTCAGAATTTTTGGTTTTCCACCAAAGACGACATTTAAGAAAACTGTTGGTACCATATTGTCATGTGAAGCCTTTGATTACACGCCATGTACACCTTAGTCAAACAAAAGTACTGCACCTCCTAATGTTTGATGAGCTTTGTTATGTGTTTTTTTCCTTTCTTCCTTATATCACTTTTAACTGTTTCGCTCTCAAGGAAATCTCTAATATTTTCATACAGATTTCCTAAAGATTTCCACCAAACGTCTACAGCTTCCCTTAATCAGTGTATACTGCTGATAATCTATGCATTAGCAAAATCATTTACATACTTTACTAATATGTTATAACATAATTACACTACGTAATGCAATCAAGCATTAGAAGTTAGATATTATATAGGAATACATCTTTAATGACAGGCTTTCCCTGACATGATAACTTATGGCATATAGTAAGGACCCCCGCTGAGCGCTACAATGAGTTATGGCCCCTGTGCTTTTTCAGAAGTGACGCCGTGTGCAGAATTACATTCTAGTGAGTGGATGGAAATTAAGTTCTTGGAGATGCAAAGAAAAGAATAATATTGGAACTATTTGCAGCATAGGGGATAATGTGTGATTGGTGGGGTACCAGGGTCTTATGTATAATATGACCACTATGCCATTCACTTCCAAATGTCTAAATGAGCAGTGGTGAATGAGTGTCATCACCTTTTCTGGAGACAGTGGACGGAGCATGTACACTACAGCTTCATTCACATCGGGAATCCAGACTCCCTTTCTTGATTTTGGTGGGGTACATATGATCAGAACCTTCTGATCCTATGCCTATTTATAACTATGTTCCATACCTGTTATAAGTGTCCTTAATTTGGGCCCATCCTGATATGTATGTCCCCATCCAGGTATATACGTCCCACTCCTGGGCCCATCCTGGTATACATGTCCATCTCTTGGTATATATGTCCCCATCCTAGGTGTATCCTCATATATATATATATATGTCCGCATTCTGGCATATATGTCCCAATCCTAATATATTTTTCCTTATTCTGTGCCCATCCTGGTATATACAGTACAGACCAAAAGTTTGGACACACCTTCTCATTCAAAGAGTTTTCTGTGTTTTCATGACTATGAAAATTGTAGATTTACACTGAAGGCATCAAAACTGTGAATTAACACATGTGGAATTATATACTTATCAAAAAAGTGTGAAACAACTGAAAATATGTCTTATATTCTAGGTTCTTCAAAATGGCCACCTTTTGCTGTGATTACTGCTTTGCACACCTCTTGGCATTCTCTTGATGAGCTTCAAGAGGTAGTCACCGGAAATGGTTTTCACTTCACAGGTGTGCCCTGTCAGGTTTAATAAGTGGGATTTCTTGCCTTATAAATGGGGTTGGGACCATCAGTTGTGTTGTGCAGAAGTCTGGTGGATACACAGCTGATAGTCCTACTGAATAGACTGTTAGAATTTGTATTATGGCAAGAAAAAAGCAGCTAAGCAAAGAAAAACGAGCGGCCATCATTACTTTAAAAAATGAAAGTCAGTCAGTCTGAAAAATTGGGAGAACTTTGAAAGTGTCCCCAAGTGCAGTTGCAAAAACCATCAAGCGCTACAAAGAAACTGGCTCACATGAGGACCACCCTGGGAAAAGAAGACCAAGAGTCACCTCTGCTGCGGAGGATAAGTTCATCCGAGTCACCAGCATCAGAAATCGCAGGTTAACAGCAGCTCAGATTAGAGACCAGGTCAATGCCACACAGAGTTCTAGCAGCAGACACATCTCTACAACAACTGTTAAGAGGAGACTTTGTGCAGCAGGCCTTCATGGTAAAATAGCTGCTAGGAAACCACTGCTAAGGGCAGGCAACAAGCAGAAGAGACTTGTTTGGGCTAAAGAACACAAGGAATGGACATTAGACGAGTGGAAATCTGTTCTTTGGTCTGATGAGTCCAAATTTGAGATCTTTGGTTAACCACTGTGTCTTTGTGCGACGCAGAAAATGTGAACGCATGGACTCTACATGCCTGGTTCCCACCGTGAAGCATGGAGGAGGAGGTGTGATGGTGTGTGGGTGCTTTGCTGGTGACACTGTTGGGGATTTATTCAAAATTGAAGGCATACTGAACCAGCATGGATAGCACAGCATCTTGCAGTGGCATGCTATTCCATCCAGATTGCGAGTAGTTGGACCATCATTTATTTTTCAACAGGACAATGACCCCAAACACACCTCCAAGCTGTGTAAGGGCTATTTGACCAAGAAGGAGAGTAATGGGGTACTATGCCAGATGACCTGGCCTCCACAGTCACCAGACCTGAAACCAATCGAGATTGTTTGAAGTGAGCTGGACCGCAGAGTGAAGGCAAAAGGGGCCAACAAGTGCTAAGCATCTCTGGGAACTCCTTCAAGACTGTTGGAAGACCATTTCCGGTGACTACCTTTTGAAGCTCATCAAGAGAATGCCAAGAGTGTGCAAAGCAGTAATCACAGCAAAAGGTGGCTACTTTGAAGAACCTAGAATATAAGACATATTTTCAGTTCTTTCACACTTTTTTTTGTTAAGTAAATAATTCCACATGTGATAATTCATAGTTTTGATGTCTTCAGTGTGAATCTACAATTTTCATAGTCATGAAAATAAAGAAAACTCTTTGAAAGAGAAGGTGTGTCCAAACTTTTGGTCTGTACTGTATGTCTGTCTCCTGGTATATATGTCACCACCCTGACATATATCTCTTTATTATGGACCAGGGGCATGCATAGAAATCATGGAGCCTCATAGCAGAACTTCTAATTGGCCCCCCCCCCCCCCCAAAAAAAAATAAATAAAAAAATAATATTAATTTGTCCGAGTTACAAAGTAGCAAACTCTCAACTTTGAAGTCCTTAAAAAGTAATTCTCCTCCTATTGAAGCCACTAGATCCATTTCATTGTGGCCATAAAGTATATTACCAACAAAAGTGCCCTATAAACACTCCATAAGGTGAATTTCTCCATAGTACCCTCCTCAAGCACAGTATGTTGACCCTACAGTATCCCCTAAACTGCTCTGGCAAAGTATGGTGACCCCAACACAGTATAATACCCAACTGTGACCCCTCACAAAGCCCTCTATGAAGTAAAATTGGCCTACATACAGTATATTGGCCCCACCTATCCCTCCAGATTGTATAATGGCCACCACACACTCCTCCACACAGTATTATGGACCCCACACAACAAATTTTCCCATTGCATATTTGCTTGCATACAGTATAAGGGCCCTCAATTAGGCCTCCATATAGTATAAAGGCTCCCTCATTGTCCTCAAAACATTATAATGGCCTCCACAAAGCCCTTCAAATATTATAATGGCAACATATACAATTCCATATAGTATAATGATCCCTATGTAGTCCTATATTTAGAAATGGGCTCTACATAGTATAATACACCCCCATTCTTTAGTCTTCCATATAATGTATTGAGACCCACATTGCTTTCCATATGTGATGCCCATGCAGTCTGGTCGACACAGTGGTAGCTAACTCCATGGTCGCTAATACCACGTCTGAGGAGAATTCAGGTATTCTATGATGGACTCCCCATACAGGCACACACTTCCCAAACCATAATCAGTGGTCTGCTAGACACTGATTGGGAAGAAGAGTTAGCTGGAGTGAGGTATAGGAGGGAGGAGTGGCATAAGGAGTTAGAACTCAGAAGCTTGGAAGACAGAATCGAGCAGTGGATGAGTGTGGGTCTGCTGACAGCTTTGGGCTGTGCAGAAAACAAGATGTGGATGAGAGACAGAATCTTCATGCCTGGCAGCAATCTGGAGGCTGCTGGGTTGCAAGCTTAGTAGCCACACTGTGCAACTACCAAGGCTATTATTCTAGCTCATGTTTTTACTTAGTGTTCAATGTGCAGCGGTTTTCCTTACTTTATAATGTGCTTTTCCAGCTAGCATCTTTACACACACAAGTGTTGCCAGTCAGTCTCTACCCTTAATACCAGGGCCACAGTGGCCATCACAGGGCTATAAGAACCAGTGTGAGTTCAGGGTCTCAAGAGTCCGTGATCACCTGCCTGCCTGCTAGTAGCCACAAGGAAGGAAGAGGCACATGGGGAAGCCGATAGTACCTCGAACCTCAATTGAAGGAGAAAAACAGCTAGAAAGGCCATATACCTGCCCACCATAGCAATGCTTAGTTCTTCTCAGTCTGACCAGATCTCCAAATCAGTACCCTGGATCTGCTGATGACTGTAATACTGAGTAAAAGGTAAAGAACAGAAAGTGTCTCCTTGATTCCTTCCTGTGACTACTCTACATACCACTACAACCGCCAACATCCTCCTCTCCACTATCTCTACTGCACCCCAGGGGCGCACTTCTGCTGAGGGGAGTGCTCCATCTAGCTGCTCTACCTTTAATCCCCTGGGGACCACTACCTGCAGCAATGGTAAACCCTAACCAGATCCCTTAGCTGGCGTCACGACAAACTCTATAAACTCTTAATTCCCCTGTAAATATCCTGCCTTTTACATGTCTGATCAGGGCCACAGGGCTGGGCACTTGCCACCGTGATATAAAGATTGACTGCCTGCCTGGCTACCAAGTACCCCGGCCTGCGCTACCGCGACACATATAGTATAATGCTTCCACTTTGTTCTCAATTTAATCACTGGTCAACAGCATTTTTGGTGCCAAAGATATTTCATTGAATTTAGGGTAACTTTGGGGTGCTGATTCTGAATATGTCATCAGTTTTGCCAGATTGGCTCAAGTTTTTGAGATTTTTCGTAAAATGTGTAACAAAAAAGACGTTTTTTGCTACTTTTTTAACGAAGTCTGTTATGTTTCTTCTATGTTTTGTCAGTGTATATTCACCACAAATGTAACAGAATGAGTCTGGATCGTTAAGACAACTTCTTCTTGATGAGTTCATGCTTTTCACTGGACAACAGAAAACAACATAAAGTTAGTGCAAAAAATCAAGCTATGAACAAACTTTTAGAACACTAATTAACACAAAACTATATTGAGAACTGCTCAGTTCAAGTACTAATCCAAAGAAATTAATGAGATGATGCGTCGCATTTACGAACAAGTGCTATAAATAAGATACCAAAAATCTCAAAAACTTGAGCCAATCTGGCAAAACTGATAGCATATTCAGAATCAGCACCCCAAAAATACCCCAAATTCATTAAAATATTTTGGGCACCAGAAAAAAAAATTTTTTTTGTTGACCTGTGAATTCATCCCCATATTCCTTCATATAGTACGATGCAGCCTCCATAGTCCTCCATATATTATAATGTACCCCCATATTCATCTATGTAGTAGTATGCAGCTTCTATAGTCTTTGATGTAATATAATGCAGCCCCATATTCCTCCATATATTCTACTGCACGTGTATTTTCCTCCATACAGTTAGGGCCAGAAATATTTGGACAGTGACACAATTTTGGCGAGTTGGGCTCTGCATGCCACCACATTGGATTTGAAATGAAACCTCTACAACAGAATTCAAGTGCAGATTGTAACGTTTAATTTGAAGGGTTGAACAAAAATATCTGATAGAAAATGTAGGAATTGTACACATTTCTTTACAAACACTCCACATTTTAGCAGGTCAAAAGTAATTGGACAAATAAACATAACCCAAACAAAATATTTTTATTTTCAATATTTTGCGAATCCTTTGGAGGCAATCACTGTCTTAAGTCTGGAACCCATGAACATCACCAAACGCTGGGTTTCCTCCTTCTTAATGCTTTGCCAGGCCTTTACAGCCACAGCCTTCAGGTCTTGCTTGTTTGTGGGTCTTTCCGTCTTAAGTCTGGATTTCAGCAAGTGAAATGCATGCTCAATTGGGTTAAGATCTGGTGATTGACTTGGCCATTGCAGAAGGTTCCACTTTTTTGCACTCATGAACTCCTGGGTAGCTTTGGCTGTATGCTTGGGGTCATTGTCCATCTGTACTATGAAGCGCCGTCCAATCAACTTTGCAGCATTTTTCTGAATCTGGGCTGAAAGTATATCCCGGTACACTTCAGAATTCATCCGGCTACTCTTGTCTGCTATTATGTCATCAATAAACACAAGTGACCCAGTGCCATTGAAAGCCATGCATGCCCATGCCATCACGTTGCCTCCACCATATTTTACAGAGGATGTGGTGTGCCTTGGATCATGTGCCGTTCCCTTTCTTCTCCAAACTTTTTTCTTCCCATCATTCTGGTACAGGTTGATCTTTGTCTCATCTGTCCATAGAATACTTTTCCAGAACTGAGCTGGCTTCTTGAGGTGTTTTTCAGCAAATTTAACTCTGGCCTGTCTATTTTTGGAATTGATGAATGGTTTGCATCTAGATGTGAACCTTTTGTATTAACTGTCATGGAGTCTTCTCTTTACTGTTGACTTAGAGACAGATACAACTACTTCACTGAGCGTGTTCTGGACTTCAGTTGATGTTGTGAACGGGTTCTTCTTCACCAAATAAAGTATGCGGCGATCATCCACCACTGTTGTCATCCGTGGACGCCCAGGCCTTTTAGAGTTCCCAAGCTCACCAGTCAATTCCTTTTTTCTCAGAATGTACCCAACTGTTGATTTTGCTACTCCAAGCATGTCTGCTATCTCTCTGATGGATTGTTTCTTTTTTTTTCAGCCTCAGGATGTTCTGCTTCACCTCAGTTGAGAGTTCCTTTGACCGCATGTTGTCTGGTCACAGCAACAGCTTCCAAATGCAAAACCACACACCTGGAATCCACCCCTGACCTTTTAACTACTTCATTGATTACAGGTTAACGAGGGAGACGCCTTCAGAGTTAATTGCAGCCCTTAGAGTCCATTGTCCAATTACTTTTGGTCCCTTGAAAAAGAGGAGGCTATGCATTACAGAGCTATAATTCCTAAACCCTTTCTCCGATTTGGATGTGGAAACTCTCATATTGCTGCTGGGAGTGTGCACTTTCAGCCCATATTATATATATAATTGTATTTCTGAACATGTTTTTGTAAACAGCTAAAATAACAAAACTTGTGTCACTGTCCAAATATTTCTGGCCCTAACTGTATATTATAATACAGTTGCCATATTCCTTCATGTATTATAATACAACCATGTGATCACTATATAGTGTAAGCGATAGGATGATTGGAGTTACATCAGTGATAACAAAAACTCTCAATTAAATGTCACCTGCTTAACCCAGCAGGAAGTATGGCATCGTCTAAAAATCACTAAAATTGGCAAATGCCCGGGCCCGGATGGAATACACCCCAGAGTGCTGCAGGAATTAAGTACTGTCATAGATAGACCATTATTTTTAATATTTAAAGATTCCATAATAACAAGGTCTGTACCACAGGACTGGCGTATAGCAAATGTGGTGACAATATTCAAAAAGGGGACAAAAACTGAACTTGGAAATTATAGGCCAGTAAGCTTAACCTCTACTGTGGGTAAAATCCTAGAGGGTTTTCTAAGAGATGCTATACTGAAGTATCTGAAGAATCCAGATAAGGGTAAAAAGAGCTGGGATGAGATGCCGCGCTGACCACAAAGATAAACTCAGAGTTAATCACACACTCTGTTTATTTATGCCATAAAGGCATAAATAAACAGAGTGTGTGATTAACTCTGTGTTTATCTTTGTGGTCAGCGTGGCATCTCATCCCAGCTCTTTTCACCCATATCTGGATTCCACATTGTTCAGCTGGGAGCCTGCAGCGACCTCCTGTGTGCTTTTATTGTAGTTGTGACACTCACAGTTTAACCATTTGGGGTCTGTGGGACATGTATAATAGAGGTACTACTCTATGTGCGCTTCCTTTCTCTCTTAATTTATATAGAAGTATCTGAAGAGAAATAACCTCATGACCCAATATCAACATGGTTTTACGAGGGACCGTTCCTGTCAAATCTGATAAGATTCTATGAAGAGGTAAGTTCTGGACTGGACCAAAGAAATGCAGTGGATGTGGTGTATATGGACTTTTCAAAAGCTTCTGATACGGTGCCACACAAAAGGTTGATACATAAAATGAGAGCAATGGGGATAGGGGAAAATATGTGTAAGTGGGTTAAAAACTGGCTTAGTGATAGGAAACAAAGGGTGGTCATTAATGGAACACACTCAGAATGGGTCACAGTTAACAGTGGGGTACCACTGGGGTCAGTGTTGGGCCCGCTTCTTTTTAATATATTTATTAATGACCTTGTAGGGGGCATACAGAGTAGAATCTCAATATTTGCAGATGACACTAAACTCTGCATAGTAATCAATACAGAGGAGGACAATTTTATATTACAGGAGGATTTATGTAAACTAGAAGCTTGGGCTGATAAATGGCAAATGAGCTTTAATGGGGATAAATGTAAGGTCATGCACTTGGGCAGAGGAAACAAAAGGTATAATTATGTGCTTAATTGTAAAACACTGGGCAAAACTGTCACTGAAAAAGACCTGGGTGTATGGGTAGATGACAAACTCACATTTAGTGGCCAGTGTCAGGCAGCTGCTGCAAAGGTAAATAAAATACAGTATATACTCGTGTATAAGCCGACCCGTGTATAAGCCGACCCCCTACTTTTGCCCAAAAATCTGGAAAAACCTATTGACTCGTGTATAAGCCGAGGGTGGACCCCAGCACAGGTATACAGCCCCCAGCAGTGTGGTATACAGGCCCCCCCCAGTGGTATACAGGCCTCCCCAGTGGTAGTATACAGCAGCCCCAGTGGTAGTATACAGCAGCCCCAGCAGCCCCAGTGGTAGTATATAGCATCCCCAGCAGCCCCAGTGGTAGTATACAGCAGCCCCAGTGGTAGTATATAGCAGCCCCAGTGGTAGTATATAGCAGCCCCAGCAGCCCCAGTGGTAGTATATAGCAGCCCCAGCAGCCCCAGTGGTAGTATACAGCAGCCCCAGTAATCCAGGGCCCCCCCAGCCTTGCTCCGGTAACCTGTAAGGTAAAATATACTTATCACTGTCCCGTTGCCGTCCGTGCCCGCCGCTGCCGACATCCCCGATCCTCCATCTTCATGCGTCTTCTTCCGACTTCCTGTGTTCGGCGCCGGCAATGACGTCATTGCCTGCGACGAACAGAGGAAACCGGAAGACGACGCATGAAGATGGAGGATCGGGGATGTCGGCAGCGGCGGGCGTGGACGGCAGCGGGACAGTGATAAGTATATTTTACTTTACAGGTTACCGGAGCAAGGCTGGGGGGGCCCTGGATTACTGAGGCTGCTGGGGCTGCTGTGGCTGCTGTATACCGTCACTGACTCGCGTATAAGCCGAGGGGGGTACTTTTCAGCCCCATTTTTGGGCTGAAAAACCCGGCTTATACGCGAGTATATACGGTAATGGAATGCATTAAAAGAGGCATAGATGCTCATGAGGAGAACATAATTTTACCTCTATACAAGTCACTAGTGCGACCACACTTAGAATACTGTGCACAATTCTGTAACAAATAAAAAAGCCAAGAAGCCAGCGCTGCCTAAGGTTAGCAAGCAATACAAAAAGTGCATGTGCACATAATTTCTAACTGTACTTTAAACTGAGACATTTGGCAAACAATTGATCAATTCTTTGAGCTACCCCGCCACGTCACGGCATTCTCAGATGAGGCAGTCCTACTCTACATTTTTTAATATGCTGTGCCATTACGGCCTCCTGAATGCATTAAAAGCAGAACCATATCAAATGCACACGTACCTGAAGCATTACTGAACTACTCCCATGGCGCCAGAAAAGCAGCGCAGATAAAGGCAGACCAGGTCCGGACATGACATCCGGACATTATCAGATCTGACCCCCACACTGCCCAACCAACAACCATGGATGAGGGTAGAACAAGCCCAAACACATGTGCAAAAATCAAGCAGAGCCTATGGGCAGGGAATGGCCGCTGTATGTATGTACAGCGGCCTAGATCAATCACATTAAAGACAAATGTCTCAGTTTAAAGTACAGTTAGAAATTATGTGCACATGCACTTTTTGTATTGCGTGCTAACCATAGGCAGCGCTGGCTTCTTGGCTTTTTTATGTGCACAATTCTGGTCTCCGGTGTATAAGAAAGACATAGCTGAACTAGAGCGGGTCCAGAGAAGAGCGACCAAGGTTATTAGAGGACTGAGGGGTCTGCAATACCAAAACAGGATATTAGAGGACTGAGGGGTCTGCAATACCAAGACAGGTTATTAAACTTGGGGTTATTTAGTTTGGAAAAACGAAGGCTTAGGGGTGATCTTATAATAATGTATAAATATATGAGGGGACAGTACAGAGACCTTTCTAATGATCTCTTTACTCTTAGGCCTGAGACGGGGACAAGGGGGCATCCTCTACGTCTGGAGGAAAGAAGGTTTAATCATAATCACAGACGTGGATTCTTTACTGTAAGAGCAGTGAGACTATGGAACTCTCTGCCACATGATGTTGTAATGAGTGACTCACTACTAACATTTAAGAAGGGCCTGGATGCCTTTCTTGAAAACTATAATATTACCAGTTATATATACTAGATTCTTTGATAGGGCGTTGATCCAGGGAATTAGTCTGATTGCCGTATCTGGAGTCAGGAAGGAATTTTTTCCCCCAATGTGGAGCTTAGTGTTGCCACATGGTTTTTTTTTGCCTTCCTCTGGATCAACATGTTAGGCTATGGGTTGAACTAGATGGACGTAAAGTCTTCCTTCAACCTTAAAAAACTATGTTACATGTTCTCTAAAGGAATCGCAATATACACTAAAAAGTATTAAAAAAAAGTGGTTAGCAATATAAACACATGAAAAATTAAAATGCTTAAGTGTAAACTACCATCTTTCTCCCCAATTAAAAATAAATAACTTTAGAAGCACTTTATCAGGGTGTGATAAAGACACCTGGAGGTGGCGAGAGGGACCCAAAGATTACACCCAGGGGGGCTAGCAATGGTAGCTCCCCGGATCATTAACTTACGCTGCACTAAGGTATAAAAACATTTTATTAAACACTCACACCACACAGTTAGGACAGAAAGGGATAGTTAGGGTAGTAATAGGAAGATGCAGAGAACAAGTAGTGATAGCCTGGGGGGCTTTATCTAGGTGACAGGTTCCCTTTAAATCCCCATTCTTCACTGTTGCCCATAGACACTCATTATTATACCACTTTAAAATTCTTCAGAAAACAAATCCCTTTCTGATATGCCCAAATATTTTACATTTTGACTCATTAGTCAAGAGAACCTGATTATTTTTTTTGATAGACATTTATGTTTTCATGCATAATTGAGTTACTTGCCCTTTTTCCATATATAATCTTTTGGCTTTTTTGCTCCAATTTTTTGATGAAGACCACTTGGTCAGATTTCTCTGAACAGCACATGGGTGTAGCTAAGTCCCACTGATTGCTGCCTGTTCTGGCACTAGTAGACAACTTCCAATTTAGAAGGGAAGAATTAGCATGTATTTTTCATCTGCAAAACTAAGTTTCAATGGCCAACCACATCTTCTATGGTCTTCAATGATGACAATTTCTTTATGCGTCCTCTTAAAACTCCCAGAAAGATTTAAGACTCTGGAGACACCTTGCTGATGCAGTAGAACTAACTAGTGTCTTGTTGCTATCCTCAGTCTTGCAATGATGTATGACTAGTGTTGAGTGAATAGTAAAATATTCAGGTTTGAATTACTCAAGTAGAGCCCATAGTACTGTTCAAGTAACAAGCCTAATGCAAGTTAATTTGTGATAGGCTCCACCCACAAACAGCCAGACATAAAGTGAGCATTTCTGGGGGAGGGAAGGTGGGTCTTTTATTTTGTTTGTTTACAGCATAAAACACATGGCTCTACCCTCCAGTGAGAGCCTTACATTCAAAAAGCTCTCACTAGGGTGCCAGCTCCTATTGACACTGAAGGAAGCTGGAAATGTGTGTCAAATCGTTCAAGAGTGAAAGATCACTCTCGAGCACCAACGATACTTGCCAAGTACCCAGTATCTTGAATACCGTAGTCTTCGTGGGCATAATGTATAGTAAACAGTATATTCGCTCATCACTATGTATGACCTTTGACATGAATCTGTCTTCTTTCAACCTCACTTTTGTAGCAGTTTTGCTGTTCCTCATCAGGTTTTATGCCTTCTACACAGCTGTTTCTGTTTCATTTAATGACTGTAAATTAACCTCATATTAAAATGACGATCATTGTCCCCAGTTTGGTGTAATTGGTTACTCATACATCTGACTGTAATCAAACTAAATATCTGACTTAATGTAAGTGTACCTGAAAGAACTGATACTGCTTGGAAGGCAAAGGCCAGCACACTAAATATTGATTTTAGATTCTCTTTTGTTTATTCACTTTGTATTTTGTTAATTGATAAAATTACTTTATATGATCCCCTCACTTTTTTCATGTATTCCTACATTACAGCTTTTTTATACAGTTACCTAGAACTTTTGTGCAGTTCTATATATACAGCGATGGAATGACGTTTTAGGCATGTGTAGAAAAAATGCTGTAAAGTACGAGAGCTTTCAAAATTGGAAGGGTTAATTCTTATCTATTAACAAAATGTAAAAGTAAATGAACAAAAGAGAAATCTAAATCCAATCAATATCTGGAGTGATGGCCTTTTCCCTTCAAGTCTTCTAGGTACACTTGCATACAGTTTTTGAAGGAACTAGAGAGTGAGGTTGTTCCAAGCAGAACCAATCACAGATTGATTATAAACCTGAGAGAAGCACAAGCAAAGAGATATAAAGCCCCTTTGAGCTGGTGTTACATCTGCTGCGGCTCTGGCACTTCCACAGCATGGAGACCAGAGACCGCAGCATATTCACCCCTCTAGCGATCCTGCAGCATCTGCCAGGGCTGCATCTGATGCTTCCTGCTTCCAGGGCCTGCGCATGCCACACAGTTCTCCAGGGAGTGTGCATAGGCCATCGGCGCCCTACCTGGAATGCTGAGAAGCATTTCAAGAACTTATGGAACTACACAACAGAATAAAGTTTTCCAATAAAAAAAAAAATTTTATTAAAAAAAGGACATACAAAGTTTTAAATAATCAAATGGAGGACAAAACAAAGTAACCCAAAAAGAAAGGGTCCACAAAATCCTACATACAAGAAGGTAAAAGTATGGGTAGGAGTAAGTAGATATGGGTACACCTCAAAAATAGCTGCAACCAAATAATAAGGCGACAACAGTGGCGTAGCAACTGTTTGTGGCGACCGGGGCGGTCGAAAAATTTTCCGCCCCCTTGGTCGTTGATAATCCGGGGGTCAGGGGGGTACCGCTAGTGGGTTAGGAGCCTCTTAAGAGTACCTGTTAATCAGGGTCAAATTCAATGGTGATCAGCTGCTGTAGGACGCGCGCTTGTGGCCTCTGGGATCCGGAACGGCCGCTGGCGCTTAGTTATGATGTCATGCCGTAATGCCGTAAAGTGCGGGCAGCGACATCACCACAGGTCCTACCACCGATCACCACGGTGTCCCTATTATAGTCATCATATTGTTATCTGGGACAATGATGTTAAAAATTCCCCAATAGAACACACTGGGATATACAGTATATAGCACCAAAGATAGAAGAATGGAATAAATCAAACACAGAATACAAAATGATCTAACTGTAAATTAATGAGAATAAACAGTAATATACACATAGGAAACATTGTGCACGGAGGAAGATAGTAATATACAGGTCAACACATAGTACAGAGAGCAGAGGATGGCAGTATACAGGTGTACACCTAGTACATGGCTTGCACACACACACACACACACACACACAGAGGCACGGCACACACACACACAGAGGCACAGCTCGCACAAACACACACAGAGGCACAGCTCACACACACCCAGAGGCACAGCTCACACACACCCAGAGGCACAGCTCGCACACACACACAAGAGGCACAGCTCACACACACACAGAGGCACAGCTCGCACACACACACACACACAGAGGCACAGCTCGCACACACACACACAGAGGCACAGCTCGCATGCACACACACAGAGGCACAGCTCGCGCACACACAGAGGCACAGCTCGCACACACACAGAGGCACAGCTCGCACACACACAGAGGCACAGCTCGCACACACACAGAGGCACGGCTTGCACACACACACAGAGGCATGGCTTGCACACACACACAGAGGCACGGCTTGCACACACACACACACAGAGGCACGGCTCGCACACACAGACACGGCTTGCACACACAGAGAAACGGCTCGCACACACAGAGGCATGGCTTACACACAGAGGCACAACTTGCACACACACACAGAGGCACGGCTTGCACACACACACACAGAGGCATGGCTTGCACACACAGAGGCACGGCTTGCACACACACACAGAGGCACGGCTTGCACACACACACACAGAGGCATGGCTTGCACACACAGAGGCACGGCTTGCACACACACACACAAAGAGGCACGGCTTGCACACATAGAGGCACGGCTTGCACACACACACACAGAGGCATGACTTGCACACACACACACAGAAGCACGGCTCCCACACACAAAGGCACGGCTTGCACACATAGAGGCATAGATTGCATACACACAGAGGCACGGCTCGCACACACAGAGACACGGCTCGCACACACACAACGCACACACACATTCTACAGATTCCTCACTCAGGTATCACAATGCAGGAGGACGGCTTGTTTACATGGGCAGCTTCACCTGCTCACAGCAGCTGGGTCCCACTCCCAGCCCCTCCCCCACTCACTGCAAAGCAGGAGATCAGTCACCTTGTGACAGGAGCTGCTCCTCCTAGGTTTTCTCCTCCAGCACAGGTAGCCATCTCTGCTCTTCTTTGCTGGCTCTCACTGCTTCCCTTCATTCAGACCACTGGCCAGTCAGCACCCCCTCTCTCCTCTGCTCTCCTCTCAGCTCACCTTCAAGCTCTTCCCTTCGCTCCTCCGCTCCCCCGCTCTCCTCGCAACTCCCTTCATCTCCTCCAGTCTCTCCCAGCATGTGTCCTGCGCTCTGCACGGCAGGGCACTCACTGATGACATCACCGCCATCTCCGTGCAGAGCAGAGCTGCAGGGGGTGGGAGATTTAAAAGCAGACAGCAGCCAGCGTGCTGCACTGCTTCAGTATATAGTGCCGGCGGCGGCCGTGGATCCTATGGCAGTAGCTGCCACATTGCCGCCCCCACACAGGTGCCGCCTGGGGCGGACCGCGCCCCCCCTCCTCCCCACGCTACGATACTGGGCGACAATAAGTAGTACTTAATATACTGATGACAGCAATGTGTTAACAAAATATTATAACTAAAAAAATATGAGTCCATAGCGTGGCAAAAATATACATTTGTGGCCAAAAGTATTTACACCCCTGCAATTCTGTCAGATAATACTCAGTTTCTTCCTGAAACTGATTGCAATCACAAATTCTTTGGTATTATTATCTTCATTTAATTTGTCTTAAATGAAAAAACACAAAAGAGAATGAAGCAAAAAGCAAAACATTGATCATTTCACACAAAACTCCAAAAATGGGCCGGACAAAAGTTTTGGCACCCTTAGCCTAATACTTGGTTGCACAACCTTTAGCCAAAATAACAGCGATCAACCGCTTCCGGTAACCATCAATGAGTTTCTTACAATGCTTTGCTGGAATTTTAGACCATTCTTCTTTGGCAAACTGCTCTAGATCCCTGATATTTGAAGGGGGCCTTCTCCAAACTGCCATTTTTAGATCTCTCTTCATTTAATTTGTCTTCAATGAAAAAACACAAAAAGAATTGTCCTAAAGCCAAATTGGATATAATTCCTCACCAAACATAAAAAAGGGGGTGGACAAAAGTATTGGCACTGTTAGAAAAATCATGTGATGCTTCTCTAATTTGTGTAATTAACAGCACCTGTAATTTACCTGTGGCACCTAACAGGTGTTGGCAATAACTAAATCACACTTGCAGCCAGTTGACATGGATTAAAGTTGACTCAACCTCTGTCCTGTGTCCTTGTGTGTACCACATAGAGCATGGAGAAAAGAAAGAAGACCATAGAACTGTCTGAGGACTTGAGAAACCAAATTGGAGATGGACTTGTAGCCTTGAGATTGCTCATGCTTCCTCACAAAGACCTGAATGTTCCTGTGTCTACTGTGCACAGTGTTATCAAGAAGTTTAAAGCCCATACTACTGTGGCTAACCTCCCTAGATGTGGACGGAGAAGAAAAATTGACGAGAGATTTCAACACAAGATTGTGTGGATGGTGGATAAAGAACCTCGACTAACATCCAAACAAGTTCAAGCTGCCCTGCAGTCCGAGGGTACAACAGTGTCAACCCGTACTATCCGTCGGCGTCTGAATGAACAGGGACTGTATGGTAGGATACCCAGGAAGACCCCACTTCTTACCCGAGACATAAAAAAGCCAGGCCGGAGTTTGCCAAAACTTACCTGAGAAAGCCTAAAACGTTTTGGAAGAATGTTGTCTGATCAGATGAGACAAAAGTAGAGCTTTATGGGCAAAGGCATCAATATAGAGTTTACAAGAGAAAAAAAGAGGCATTCAAAGAAAAGAACACGGTCCCTACAGTCAAACATGGCGGAGGTTCCCTGATGTTTTGGGGTTGCTTTGCTGCCTCTGGCACTGGACTGCTTGACCATGTGCATGGCATTATGAAGTCTGAAGACTACCAACAAATTTAGCAGCATAATGTAGGGCCCGGTGTGAGAAAGCTGGGTCTCCCTCAGAGGTCATGGGTCTTCCAGCAGGACAATGACCCAAAACACACTTCAAAAAGCACTAGAAAATGGTTTGAGAGAAAGCACTGGAGACTTCTAATGTGGCCAGCAATGTGTCCAGACCTGAATCCCATAGAACACCTGTGGAGAGATCTAAAAATGGCAGTTTGGAGAAGGCACCCTTCAAATATCAGGGACCTGGAGCAGTTTGCCAAAGAAGAATGGTGTAAAATTCCAGCAGAGCAATGTAAGAAACTCATTGATGGTTACCAGAAGTGGTTCATCGCAGTTATTTTGGCTAAAGGTTGTGCAACCAAGTATTAGACTGAGGGTGCCAATACTTTTGTCTGGCCCATTCTTGGAGTTTTGTGTGAAATGATCGATGTTTTGCTTTTTGCTTCATTCTCTTTTGTGTTTTTTCATTGAAGACAAATTAAATGAAGATAATAATACCAAAGAATTTATGATTGCAAACATTTTCAGGAAGAAACTGAGTATTATCTGCCAGAATTGCAGGGGTGTCAATACTTTTGGCCACAACTGTATGCTCAATCAAATGCAAAAAAAGGACAAGTAGAGAGACAGAGATAGGTAATAAATATATACCTAGTGTGCTGGGAATAAAGAAAACTATGTAATGCAATGTGCTAATCCTGTACACTCCCTCAGCCCACCTATGTCTCACAATAAACTGTCTATTTATTCCATTAATGCATGGGATACTGCTAGGACATGTCCATTAAGAATAATTATCTTATCCATAGTGTAAGCAGTGTGGATAAAGGAAAGCCCTTACACATGTTTCACGGTTACTTTTTCCAGAAGTAATTTTAAAATGTGATTATTTAAAACTTTGTATGTCCTTTTAATAATAAATGTAGTATTTTTGAAAAGTTTACTTCGTTGTGTAGTATTTGAAATGTTTATTATGTCGTTTTTCTGTATATTGGGTTCTCTAGTCCATTCTTCATTGTAAGTTAACATTTTTGTAGATAGGAGCATTATGCTGGGGTATATTCTCTGTCTCATTATTTGTTGGAATATTTTGATTAAGGCTGAGAAGCACAGGGTATTTAAGGCACTTTCCACTATTGGAAGGTGCCTGAGCAACGTGGTCTATACCCTTAGTCCAGGGGTCGGGAACGTATGGCTCGCAAACCAGATGTGGCTCTTTTGATGACCGCATCTGACTCACAGCCAAATCAGGTGCCCACCACAATGTTACGGGTGCTGCTTTGCACTACACCGCTGTGCGGTTTTCCGGGTGCCACTGTGCCGACACTGCTGATCTTCCAGGTGCCGCTTTGTCCCTGCTGCCGTACCCACACAGGTTAAGCCAATCAGAGGCCAGCAGGTGCAGCCAAATCTGATTCCAACATGTGACGTCATGCGCCACTCATTGGGCCACAGCTGCTGGCCTCTGATTGGCTTAACATATGTGGGTATGACAGCAGGGACAGAGTGGCATCTAGAAGACTGCAGAGCGGCAGACCGCGGAGGATCGGTGAGTATGTCAGTGTATGTGTCTGTGTGTGTTTATTGGTATCGGCACAATGGTGGGGGCTGTAAAGGGCTACAAAGTGGATGATGCGGGTACTGCAAGGGGATGATGGGGGTACTGCATGGGGATGATGGGGGTATTGCAAACAGATGAAGGGGATACGGCATGGGGTTGATGTGTGTACTGCATGGGGATGATGAGGGTACTGCAAGGGGATGATGAGGGTACTGCAAGGGGATGATGGGGATTCTAGATGGGGATGATGGGGATACTGTAAGGGGATGGTAGGGATACTGCAAGAGGATGATGGGGGTACTGCATGGGGATGATGGGGGGTACTGTATGGGGATGATGTGGAACTTCATGGGGATGATGGGGAACTGCATGGGGATGATGGGAGTACTGCAAGGGGATGATGGGGATACTGCATGGGGATGATGGGGGTACTGTGAGGAGATGGTGCAGATACTGCATGCAGATGATGGGGGTATTGTAAGGAAATTATGGGGATACTGCACGTAGATGATGGGGTACTGCAAGAGGATGATGGGGGTACCATATTGGGGGCTGCAAGGGGATGGTGGGAAGACCATATTGGGGGCTGCAAGGGGATCATGGGTAGACCACGTTGGGGGTGACAAAGGGCTGCAAGGGGATGATGGGGGTACCATAGTGGAAGCTGCGAGGGAATGATGGGAGTGCCATATTGGGGACTGCAAAGGACTGCAAAGGGATTCATCATTGGTAGCAACAGCATAACGCTATTAAAAAGAATTCAGAGACTTATTGTACTTGGTTGGTTTTAAATAAAATATTCACATTTACCTGTATTTAGTTCTAAAGATATTGTAGGCTCTCACAGAATTAAATTTTAAAATATGTGGCAATCATGGCTCTCTCAGCCAAAAAGGTTCCTAACCCCTGCCTTAGTGACATGCTCCTAGTTGTCATTTTTATTGCTGTATCCATTGTCTCTTTCTTAACTAAACGGTGTCTGTTACTATTACCAATGTGTTGCAGCACCATTTGCACCAGACCTGCTGCCACACCATCTGCACCAGTCCGGTGTCAGCCGTGCTGCCATACTTAGAGCGTGCACTGCCTGCATCTGCTCAGAGATAGTACTTACCTGCATCTAGCCTCCCAGTCTGCACATTCCCAGAGACTGCATCTTTCCAAAAAGATCTCAACCCTTGGAGTGAGCTCTAATGGCCCTGAGACCCTCTGGAGTTGCACCTGCCAGCTACCCACCTGCACAAGCCTAACCTATCCATCTGAGGCTGTAGAAAAGACTCAGTATTTACAGAGGTTCACTCCTCCATATAGTGATCAGTGCAACAGCCAAGTGGGTCCACTCCCGGCCACTTGTCACTGCAAACTTTACAGTTTGCTCAGGCCATGGATTGTGATGGCATCAGAAATGCCCACCTGAACGTCTGCAGCAGGAGCTCACTCACCAAAGGAAACACAGACCTGAATGCTGGGCTTCATGTAATCAGTGGATACCCAGCCCAGGTTATGATTTCTACTCCACATTCAGGGTCTCGTCTGGCTGCTCTTCCACAGTTTCCATAAACAGTGCAGAGGCTTTCTCAACCTGTGCTCATTGCACTTTGAACTTTGGACTCATCAATTTGCCTCTGATGACTCTAAGGTGGCCTTCCTGATATCACTTCTGTCTGGTGAGGCTCTGGATTAATCTGCTCTGGGAAAGAAGCGATGCAGTTGCCTCTAACTTATCAGCCCTCCTAAAGGCCTTTTGCAAAGTGTTCGGTAAACATGGTTCAGTCACCTCTTTGTCATCAACTTTCCTGAGGCTTCACCAGCAATATCTCACTGCGGGCCATTATGTTGTCCATTACCATTCCCTGTCCTCTGAACTAGGTTGGAAGAATGAAGCACTGGCATCTGCCCTCTCGGAGAGCCTGTCTGGAATAATCAAGGACAAGCTTGCTGTCCATGATGTTCCTTCCTCCTGGGATGACCTGGTATCCCTTGCTGTCTGTATTGATCTTTGATTTAAAGAACATTCCAGCGTGGTGATCTAAGAGATAAGATCTATGCACCTGGCTCTGTCCTTTCAGAGACGGTTGTTGTACTAGCTGCTATTCCTGTGTTGTGGATATGGTTAAATATCGCCTGGAGTTCTGGCGCACAAAAGGAGGGTGCTTTTACTGCGGTAGTCTGAAACACCAGATCCGAGCCTGCCCTGTGAAGCCGGTAATCTTCCAAACCTAGGGTACGTGGTAGAGATCATCCTAGGTGAGAGCAAGTCCTCTTCATTCCTGACTCTCTCAGTCTATATATCTTGTGTTTCTGTCCGATTCACTGAGTAGGCCTTTCTGGACTCTGGTTCCACTAGGAACCAAACCAAAAGGATGTTCCCTGAGGAAGGAGCTCGGTTTGTGGCTCCAAAACGCATAGGATAATAAAAGCATAAGTTGATCCAGACATTCCCGTGTCTTGGTTCCTTCGTTCCTAGAGCAGCAGCGTGGACATAGAGGCACTTCATCCAAGGAAATCTCTCTTCTGACTCATTTTGCCTAAGGAAAGGCATTTGCCTAATAATTAAGCACACCTTATATAGGGTGTTGATGTCATTACACCACACCCCTTCTCATTACAGAGATGAACATCACCTGATTTACTTAATTGGTAGTTGGCTCTCAAGCCTCTACAGCTTGGAGTAGGACAACATGTATAAAAAGTATCATGTGATCAAAATACTCATCTGCACATAGTGTAGAGATGAGCGAATCTTTTGAATTTCGGATAAGTATCGATTCGCTGAATAGATTGGTGAACAGTTTGCCGACATTCCGAACCCCATTCAAATCAATGGGAGGCAAAATCATGGCACTAGAAAACACCTTTAAAGGAGCCCAAAGCTGGCAAACACAGCTCAAACCATTACAATGGAGCTCCACTGTTTTGGCACAGACATTAACTTACTAAACTATTACTTACCAAGCTTCAGCGCCACTGTCTCCCTGCTTCTGGGCCCACTTGAACCCCATTGGCTCCCCGTTGATTGGTTAAAGTCATACGTAGCTCCACTCACCCTCTCTGCTGGCATCTGTGATTGGTTGCCATAAAAATAAATAAATAATTGAAAAATAGGGGTGCACATCACTATATGTTTGATTGCCAGTCAAAGAAACCCAGGCAGCTAATGGCTGGTATTCTTAGCATGGTGAAGCCCAAGCATTCTGGATCCCTTATGCTAAAAGTTGCAGCCTGCACCTGCCACAGAATTGGCGCATCCAATGAGAGATGTCAAAACTGGCAGACATTACCCCACTGTCACACCCTTAGCTGGCGCTGACATTGCTGGATGCTGCTGTGTATGTGTTTGTCTTTAAGAGCTGCATGGTTGATAGTTGTGAAGGTCCTGGCCTCCTGTGTTGTGCTCCAGAACTGCATTCACTATGAGGTTCAGCTGCTGGTTGAGGGGTTAATGTGTGACTGGCTCCCCTCCCCCTGGCCTTTAAGTAGCCTCTCCTTCCACCAGGTAGTGCTGCTGATAGAGTTTCACTCTATGCTTGGAAGCCGTGCTGTGCTGACCTGTGTGTTTGTGTGGCTGAAGTCCTTTCCTTTGGAGTTGTTGTATCCCAGTTCTGTGGAGGGAGGTGAGGGGAAAATAGCGCAGGGCTGGTGGAGGAGTTTTAGAGAGAGGCTGGAGGCCCGAACCTTGTCACCTTCAGAGATACCTTCGGGATCAGGGCCATTCAGGGTTCCTAGACTAAGGTCAGACAAGTCTTCCCTGGTCACCCTGCCCATTCCCTCATCAGCATTCTCACTAGACCGTGACACCCGCTCTTCCAGTTGCCCTGGTGCCGGTGACAGACTGGGGAATAAGGGGTTAATGTCAGCTAAGGATTATCCAGCTAACACTGAGCCCTTGATTGGTAAAGTCAGGCCTATGCTAGACTCGACCAGGCAACTTGGCCTCATGTGGGTGTTCCCTCTTATTTTGTTCTCACATGCACAGCATTTGACCTAATCATAGCACATCATGCACAGTTGCATATATGTACATAAATACCTTTCTTGTCTAATGACCAGATCACCACTGAGGAAGCCTATCCGGCATATCACGTGGAGACGGCTCCATCTGCCCCCTGTGTCCATTTAGTCCATATGGTCTATTTACAATCCTAAGCTTGTTATCAGTTCCAAGCATTGGATATATGAGCTTCTATTTTCTACTATATTCCTACTCTATACTGTATTTATTTAGCTTATATTGTTATATGCATTTATTCATGTACCAAATTTCAGATATCATTTATGCATGTTGTACTGTTGTTAATAAGACTTCAGGTACCATTCTTAATTGTTGTACTACAGACCTTATTGATATTCAGTCTCATTTGTGACTATTGGGTGGCACACCCACACACCTCCTTTGAGATCTGGTTGCCCTAATTGGTGTTCCCTTTGAGATTCTATTTGTATATATGACAAACATGGTCCCTGGTGCTTTTTCTGCATTGTTTTTTCTTGCTCCTTAAAAATGTCTATTTAGCGCATGCACAGGGCCTTAGTATTTATTTGTTTATTTACCTTATACTAAATAGTGCCCTCTACTGTACTCCATCCCTTCCTTGAATCTTTTCCTTCAAGTTGGGACCTCACTTCATTGGTCCCTTCTTGATGCTCCTGAGGATCAATGCAGTATCTGACAAAGTGAAGCTCTCAGCCTCCTTGTGCATCCCCAACCCCTTCCACATGTCTCTCCTCAAGGCTGTCATCCTGAGCCGCTGCTTTGGGAATCTTCATACTCTGCCTTCAACAGTAAGTGCAGATGACACCTTTGAGTTAAAGAACATTCAGGCCATGAACAAAGGGGGAGGGAGAACCCTCCTTCTGATTGATTGGAAGAGTTTTGGCTGTGAGGAGAGGTCTTGGAAGCCCAAGGAGAACACTAATGCCCCTCTCCTAATGAAAAGATTTCTTTCGGGCCTGGAAAGGAGGGGGTGTAAGGCACCAGAACCTCCACAGCAAGGAGACTGACAGCTGCAGTGTACTCACCCCTCTAGTGGACCCACTGCATCTGTCCAGGTTGCATCTGATCCTTCCTGCTCCCAGGGCCTGCGCATGCTGCACTGGTCTCCTGGGAGAATGCTTAGACCATGCGTGAGACACATATCCACTTAAAGTGCCAACATACCCTACTTGAAAATGCTTTTCAGCCTATGGCTAAGAAGCACAGATTGTTTAATATGCCTTCCACAATTGGAAGGTGTAAAATATAAAAAGGGGGGGGGACAAGAGGCGCAATAGTGCCCTATCACTAGTGACACTAGTTGTAGTGTGGTGGTGCTATGGAGCCGCTCACCTGGTCCAGTTGTGATCCCCACAACTGGTTTGAAGGCATTTCGGAATCAATGTTCCAAGCTGCTGCAGGACCTCCACCTACCACTGGATAGTGGTATAATCCAAGAAAATGATGGGAGTGATGGTGTGCCACGGTCCGCGCTGCTCAGGGTTCAGAAAAACTGAAACTGATGGAAAGTTGATTGGCTCCTTGGTGAGTTTTTCTGAACCCTGAGCAGCGCGGACCGTGGCACACCATCACTCCCATCATTTTCTACAATTGGAAGGTGGCTGAGCAACGTTGTCTATAGCTTAGAGACACAATGCTAGTTGTCTGGTCCTATTGCTGTATTCAGTGTTGTTGCCTTGCCTGAACTGTGTCCCTATTTTCTCTATTTTGCCGCTCCATCTGCACTTAACCGGCTGTCACGTCATGTGTACCAGTCTTGCTAGTGCACCATCTGCACCATCAGTCCTGTGGCCGTAACACCTGTGTCAGCCCTGCTATCATACTCAGAGCCTGCCCTGCCTGCATCCAGCCATCCTGGCTGCATCTGCTCAGAGACTGTATCTACCTGCATCTAGCCACCCAGGCTACATCTACCCAGATATTGCATCTGTCTGTAGGAGCTCGACCCCTGGAGAGAGCTGTCATGGTACCAAGGCCTCATGGAGGTGCACCTGCTCAGAGACTGTATCTACCTGCATCCAGCCACCCAGGCTGCATCTACCCAGATATTGCATCCGTCTGTAGGAGCTCGACTCCTGGAGAGAGCTGTCATAGTACCAAGGCCTCATGGAGTTGCACCTAGCGGCTACTCACCTGCACAAGCCTAACCTTTCCACCTGAGGTCCTAAAGAAGACTTGGTAGTCACTCAGGCTTGATTACTGACAGCGGCATTTCACACATGCTGGCAAGGAAGCAGAATTCCCTGAGCCTATCGGCATGCCCGTGTCATGATTACGGGACACTGATGACTTTTCATGACAGCTGGGGGTCTGCTGGCAACACCTGTTTGGCTTTAACAAGAGATTCATAATGACCAAAACTGTGGCCGGCATTCATAGGAGACCGTGATTTTAGCTCTAAGTAGCAGTGCTGATGAACTGCTATGTACACTGCTATGTACACAAGCAATCAGATGATTTCAGCTTCAAGTCCTCTAAGGGGACTTATACATTCAGTAAAAAGTGAAAAAAAAGGCTTTTAAAAATATGAAAAAAATACAAATGTTCAAATCACTGTCCTTTTGTGCCAATAAAATAAAGACAATGAAAAAAAAAAAAAAAATTAAGATTTAGCATTACTGCTAAATACAACGATCCATCAAAATATCAAATACATTAATCTAATATGAAAACAATGTAATTAGAAAGAAAATCAAAGTGCCAGAATTACGTTTTTTTGAACTCTGCAACGTTACAATAAAATGTAATGAGAGGCGATCAAACCATTGTATCGACACAAAAATGGTATCAATGAAAGTGTCACCTTAGGGCACGAAAAATAATCCCTCACACAGACCCATATTCCAAAAAATGAAAATGTTTCAGGTCTCGGAAAATGGACGACACAATCAAGATAAAGTTTCTACAGACTTCCAAATTTTTTGTACAACTAAAATTAAAAAAAAAACTACATGTTTCATATCAGAGTACTCACACTGGCCTGGGGAATCAGAGTGCCATGTAGTAAGCATGGAATATTGAGGAAGACGCATTAGTGTCGAAACATGTTGTGGCGAGGACTCACATTTGTATATATCCAATAAAGATCTAAAGGTAATACTGATCAGTGCAGTGTCCTTGTGTAGTGCTCATATTCTAAATACCACCATTTCTGTATTGTTCCTTAATCCTTTTGGGCTAGTAGCAGTGTCTGGTAGTCAGCGGTGTAGCCCACCTGTGAAGCATGCTAAATTGCCTGTAGATCTAATTACAATATTTTAACTGCATCTAACACATGTAATTAGAGATGAGCGAGTGCTAATATGCTCGGGTGCTCGAAGCTCGGGCAGAGCATCCCAAGATACTTGTGTACTCGGCCCGAGCACCGAGCCCAATGTTATCCTAAGGGAGACCCGAGTATTTTTCTGGCATGACCCCCGGCAGCATGGATAAACCCTAAAAATGTCACAAAAGTATCAGAACAGTGCTGAAATGGCATGGGAACAGCATGGGGAAGACCCCAGGAAGCATTTCAGACCCAAAGGTCACTGCTGTGAACAATGTTGTCACACTATTAAGCCACTTTTACAGACTGTCAAGAAAACGTTACAAAATGGAACCAAAATGGATTTTCATGGAGAAAATATTAAGGGCTCATACCCACTTGTGAGACAGAGTTGGTGTATGTTAGCTTTTTGGATTACATGAAAGATTTTTTTTTTTTAAATTGTGTGGCACTCCCAATGCCCCTGGGAAGAGACGTAAATGAAGGCCTCTTTAAATAATGTGCCCATTATAAGAAAGTGGGTCTTCTGTAGTATTGCCCTAGGCAGGGCTGCCAAAAATTGGGAGGCATTGCGATGCCCATGGGAAGAAACATGGAGGAGAGCCTCTAAATACTGTTCCCATTAAAAAGGAGCGGGTCTCCTGTACTTGTAATGCCCATTCTCTAAGTATGGACTAAAACATTTACCCCTGGGGGGTATACATGAAACTACTGTCTATCTTTTTAACAGTTAGGGTCATCATCATCATCATAAATATGATGTAAATAAATTATGTTTTTGTGGCATCATGGACCATGGTCACACTGATCATATGATGGAGGCAGATGAGGAGGACAGCAAGTAGCCAAAGTCATGAATTGTGTACCCATGTGTGGGTGTAAGGAGGGGCATGGCAATTTACCGGCACAAATAATACAATGCTATGACTTTAGATTACGCTATCATTTGGTGATGGTGTGGTGAAGTCATGCCCAATACAACCCTTGTTCATCTTGATCAGAGTCAGCCTGTCCGCCTCCATTTACCATTTTTTGAGTCAGGAGGGGGTTGTAGCTCCAATTTGTATATGCCAGAAAACTCAGTATCCCCATCTCAGCGTTTGTGACTGACCGATATACCTGCTGTAATGTAATCTCTAATCTGTAATCTCAGTGTCCTATGTGAGGTAGCACCCGGGGAACCCGCTTGCATAACGACAAGAACACGTGTTTATAATTTAACCAATGTCTACCCGTTTATTTTTCACATATAATAACATAACCCAGGTAGCATGTTTGACAGATATCACATTGATTATAAACATAATAAATACACCATACATTTACATATAACATTACATAACACTTATATTGCACATAACATCTTCTAGTTACCCGGGACCTTTAACCACCTCTCTGTCCCCATTGGAGCTCTAACAACTGCTCCCGTGGTGGCTACGGCCTCCGGCCTATCTACATTTCACATACATTTAACAATACATCAGTTACCATATCAATGGGCCCTATGGGTCCCAATGGCGGAACCAGCCGCCTGGCTTTATTTCCCCAGCTTCATACTACCCCGGCGTCAGGACTCCAGCTTGACTGGGTTCTTACATACAATATGTGATCCATCCTATAAGCCACCATGGACCACACGCGTCCATTCACACGCTCACAGCCCATCATATAGACATCCATGGACTGTGGCACATCTGGGTTAACAACAGGGATTGGCAAACCTTAATATCCGGGACAACCATCTGTTACCCTACTATAGGAGCCCTATTAACCCCTGTATCTGACCTCTGGTACATACATATATTCCGGTTCATCAGGACCTTTAACTGAGTACACTGAGTCAGTCCCAAGGGCGGTCTATGTCCGCCTGGCACACTTCATACATCTGCCCCTATAGGGCAACATTCACTCGCTGGGTCTTTTTAAAAGCCATGCAATACTGATACGGTTCAACAGGTCCTTCACTGGACCCAATGGCGGCTACGCTCGTCTGGCATGATTACACACAAGGTGCACAGTTCCCACAAGCATTCAGGAACTGTTTTTCTTACCGGGCACGGATCCGGTCTCGCTACCTGGGTCATGGGTACATCCAGCGTCCCCAAGGGCTCCTTTTCCGGACGTGTCTCAACCACATGTCCGGACCAGTATCCACCGGGTTCAGCCACGGCTTCCCCACTCCAGGAGCTGTCACGACCTCGGTCCTAAGCACCGGCATGGAGCTAGCATGCTCCTATCATACACACAGAGCCTTGGACTGCTCTGCACTCAGGATGGTCTCAGCACGATCTCCAATCTCTGAATGAATCTCTCAAGCCTCTGCATCAATCTCAGAATCACTCAGCTGGCAGGCTCTTATGTGCCTGCCACTCCCACTCTGACTCATCCAGCTGGGCTGCTATTACTCAGGACACACCCACCTGGGCTGTCAGCAATCAGCACCCATTCCTTTCCTCAGGGCCTCATCGATCTCCTGCCACTCACAGCCACTCACTAGTCTCATGACTGTCAGCTTTACAGCACACACTATCACTTTTAACTCCTTGTGTTCCGGATAGGTTCACACAGCATCATCACAGGAAAACCGGCCAGTGTGAACAGGATCATACCCTGGTCCTGCATGTGATGCGCCCCGGCCATTGAGATCATGCCGGCGGTGCCTCACACCATCTAAAAAACATCTTTTGGATGCCTTCATTTACCTGTATACAGGCAGCACACCATTGAAAATGCACAAGGCCGGTGTCAAGGGACAAGGAACTGGACATGATAGTCGTGCATGCAGAGGCTGAGGCCATGTGCAAGCTCGAATTGCGCCACAACAAACGCCCACATCTTCTCGCTCGACCTTCCTGTCCCAATTTTGTAGGGGCCTGCAGCAGTACACAACTATTAAACCAAGACCAGTGTCAACAGGTTGTTAGTTGGATAGCGGATAATGCTTCCAGTCAGTTTAGCACCACCACAAATACCCTGTCTTCCACACGGTCAAGTGTCAGTAGCCGTGAGACTGGACCGCACATTCCACACCCTGATCCTCCTTCCTCCCACAATGCCGACTGCCCGGCCCCGGACATAACTGATCCCACACTTGGACACTCTGAAGAGCTGTTCAGTTATTCATTCTTAGATTCTGGCCTCTCGCCACCTCCACTTTAAGTGGGTCATGAGGGGATCATATGTACCGATGCCCAAATATTTGAGCAGCCACGGTTTCACGAAGGCAACGGTCGGAACGTGTCTCAACAAGAGGTGGACGATGATGAGACACAATTGCCAGAAGTCAGGAAGAGGACTATGGTGCGGAAGTGGAAGACGATGTGGTGGATGATCCAGTAACTGACCCAACCTGGCAGGAGGACATGCAGAGCGAGGACAGCAGTGCACAGGGAGAGTGAGGTGTAGCATCACAACAGGCCGGAAGAAGCAGGGTGGTGGCCATAGGCAGAGGCAGGCAACCGTTCAGGGAAAAACAACATGAGAGAAGTTGCCAGTACAACTGTTAGGTCTTCCCGAGTCTAGCTGTTTTTTAAGGTGTCTGCAGATAATTCCAAAAAGTCCATTTGCAGCACCTGCCATGCCAGCATCAGCAGGGGTAGCAAAACTAGCAGCCTGACCACGACCAGCACATGTCAGCAAAGCACCCGACTTTATGAGATGTACACCAGAGTCCAGGAGCAGTGTCTGCGTGTGACACCACTACATCATCCAATGTTGTGTGTGCAAGCCAATTCCCTGTCCATACTGCATGCGAAGATGCCTCCTGTCCTGCACCTGTAGTTGCACAAGCAGAAATACCACCATCAACCACATCCTTGTCCCAGCGCAGCGTTCAGTTATCTATACACCAATCTTTAGAACGCAAGCGCAAAAATGCTGCCAACACCCCACATGCCACACTTCTAAATTCGCACATTTCACGACTGCTTGCGCTGGAAATTTTGCCTTTTAGGCTAGTGGAGATGGAAGCGTTCCGGGACCTGATGGCGGCAGCCGTCCCGTGTTACTTGGTCCCAAGCCGCCACTATTTCTCCTGGTGTTTTGTCCCCGCATTACATAAGCACGTGTCACAAAACATTACACGTGCCCTTAACCTAACCACAGACACGTGGCAAGTGCTTGTGTGCAGGGGCGGTACATATCGCTGTCGAAACACTGGGTTAATATTCTGGAAGCCGGGACGCAGTCTGAGCTTGGAACGGAACACGTCCTTCCGACACCAAGGATTGCAGGCCCTAACTCAGTCAGGGTTTCACCCACTGTCTACAGCTCCAAAATGTCATGATCCTCAGCCTCCTCCTCCACTTCACCCTCTACACCAGTCCCAAGCTGGAAGCACTGCAGCACTGTCCCTTTGGCTAAGCGGCAACAGGCTGTGCTGAAGCTAATATGAGTAGGTGACAAACCCCACAATGCTGAAGAGTTGTGAAAAGCTCTGAAACAGCAGGCAGATCACTGGCTCACACCGCTGCACCTACAGCTAGGCATGGTCGTGTGTGGCAATGGCTGGAACCTGGTGGCGGCTCTGAGGCGAGGCGAGCTGACACATGTTCCATGCGTGGCCCATGTGCTCAACCTCGTGGTTCAGCGGTTTCTTAAATCCTACCCGGAGCTGCTGCCCGATCTGCACATAAAATTACACCACCTGTGTGACCATTTTAGAAAGTCACTTACTGCTTCGGCCGGCCTTGCCAGATCTCAGCAACATTTGCAGAATCCATATCACAGACTGGTGTGTGATGTCCCCACACATTGGAATTCCACACTGCACATGTTGGTCAGGGTTTGTGAGTAGAAGAGGGCAGTTGCTGACTACCTGCATCAACTAGGCCATCGGTATACGGTTCAAACTCCACACATAAGACTTCAGGAGTGGACATGGGTGTCCAACATATGTACCGTCCTCCAAAACATTGAGGACTCCACCAAGATGGTGAGGGGCGATGACGCCATCATTAGCGTCACCATCCCGCTTCTCTGTCTTCTAAAACGCTGTCTGCTCAAAATCAAAGACGATGCATTGTAGGTGGAGCACAATGAGTTGGAGCAGTAAACCGTACGGGGTGATTACACACTGCCCAGCCTCATCTCATCCCAATGTGCATTGGAGGACTATGACGAGGAGGAGGATAAAGAAATGAAGCTACTTTCATGCGGAATTGACGGTAATACATGCACAACTGTCATACCGTCGGTTCAGCGTGGCGGGCCAGAGGACAGGGGAAAGGAGGAGGATGATGAAGACAGCATTGTCAGTCATCCTGTTGGTGAGGACCTTAAGTCTTGCCTGTTAACAGTTGTGGACACATGGCTGACTTTATGTGATGCTGCCTGTCTTGTGACCCTCGCGTTATCAACATCTTGGCGGACATTCGTTACTGGTTGGTGACACTTTTAGACCCAAGCTACAAGGAGAACTTTATTTCTCTTATTCCTGAGGTGGAGGTCTACAAAAATGCTGCAGTACCTGAAGGCCCTAGTTGCGGAATTAGTCAAAAAATTCCCTTCTGAAAATTCTTGCAGCAGAGGTCACGGTTCGGTGGACAACCAAGGTGCCCGGCCGAAAGACGCACAAATCCAATCCAGCAGAGGTAGGGGAACACTCTCAAAGATCTGGGAGAGTTTCCTCAGCCCCTCCCATAGCACAGGCCCTCAGGTGCGGGGTAGTGTCACAAGGACTGCAAAGTTTGTAAAGATGCTGAACGAGTACCTTGCCGATCGTAAGAAAGTGCTCCTAGATTCCTCTGTGCCTTCTAATTATTGTGTATCCAAACTGGACACATGGCAGGAATTGTCCCTCTACGCCTTGGAAGTCCTGGCCTGCCCTGCCGCTAGTGTTTTGTCAGAGCGTGTTTTTATTGCCACAGGTGGAATCATTACAGATAAACACACCCGCCTGTCAACTGAAAATGCTGACCAGTTGTTTTTGAGCTAGATACTGAGATTAGAGATTAAATTACAGCAGCTATACCGGTCAGACACAAAAGCTGACACGAGTATACTGAGTGTTTTGGCGTATACAAATTGGAGCTACAACCCCCTCCTGGAGCGCAAAAAAGGTAAATGAATGCAGAAAAGAGTTGGTTTTTAGCTGGACACAGAGATTCCATTTGGATTGCCAATCATCATATGTGGTTTATTTGCTTTCGTGTCCTTGCAATTTACAGTATGTAGGACGCACAATCCAGTGTGTACATGCAAGGATGAACAAACACCATCATAACATCAAAATTGGTTTTATGCAACATAGCATTTCCAAGCACTATTGCTTATACCATCAGAAGGATTTTAAGAGTTTAAGGCTACACATAATAGATTGGATCCCTACTAATATACAGGATCGTTATAATGCTCTTAAGAAAGAGAGTTACTGGATGTACAAACTGGACACATTATATCCAGAGGGTTTAAATCTCTCTATGGAAAATGTGGCCAAATAATTTGTTATATGGGCAATCACATTCCCAGGTTATGTGATACAAACGGATATTCATCGGCCCTTTTGGTCATTTTGTGAGTAGATAAATATTTCTATATGTCCTTAAATATTTTCGAATCCCCATAGTCAGATGCCAATAGCAAGCATATATATAGAGCATATATAAAGAGTTTAAGATGGATTATGCTCAGTTGGTTGTACGTGTACATGTGGGTGTGTGCACGTTGTATTTGTACGTGCACATATGTATGTGTATGTGTTTGTGCAATTTATACGGATGTGCATACATTTATGTGTGTATGCGGTTTAGTCTATTTTAGGTTGAGAATTCCCCCCAGGAATTTTAAGATTTCTTTTAAGATTTTTTAAATTTTATAATTATTTCATGATGTTTTGCATTTTATAGTGTCAAAAAAAAAATTATATTTTTTTGTCAATGTTTTTTTTTTTTTTTTTTAACTCTTCTTTTACATATATAAATATTGTAATGTACTATACTATAGTTTCTGAAGCACACTACTGTCAAGTGTAGTAAGGGTTAAAGTGTTCATCACCGCCAATTTGAGTGTGATTGGTTGTGGACTGTTTAGTATCTATATAAGACAATTTTCCTTGTTCATTGTAACCCTCACCTGATGAAGATGGCGGCTCGCCATTGAAACGCGGTGTGAATCAAATAAAGCTAAGTAATCTTTTAAACTCCTGAACTCCTTGTGTGAGCGCTCCTAAAACACAAAAAGTCTATCTGATTTCTACAGAAATGTTGAGGCACAGGTAAATCTGTCCTTCTTTCCTTTATTGTATGGTGATGAGAGTTCATCCTAGTTCAGAGTTGTTGCCCCGTCTCACCTACAAATAGATTCCCGCTCACACATTTAGACATTTAGTATATATAATTAGTACATCACATTGCTTGTGGTGCAGCTGACGTTACTTGGGATCTTGCAATCCTTATGTGAACCAGGAATCTTTAACTTGTCCATTGTCATTATAAATGGAGGTTTTGCATCTATTTTGGTTGCAGGGAAAGGTTCCTGTTGCTGTTGGGGAGGACAGGGCGCTTCTGACAATGATGTTTTTTAGATTTGGGGGCTGCCTAAAACACAGAAGTGGGGGGTCTGGAAATATAGATTTTAGTTTGGCATCCTTTTGTAGGAGTGGTTTTAGTTTCCATGCAGATCCTCTTAACACCTCCAGACTTTGATTGTAGGTGACTACAAGAGGGACCCAGTTGTTTTCTTCTCTAGTTTTGTAATGTAGGAAATGATTCCTTGATATTATCGTGGCTCTTGAAATCTGGTTCTCGATTGTTCTTGGATGGCAGCCTGGTTCAAAAGGTCTTTCTGAGGCCCTCAAGGTCTCTATCTGTAGGGTTGGAATATATCTTTATTATTATTATTATTATTTATTTATATAGCGCCATTGGGTTCCATGGCGCTTTACATGAGGATGAGGGAGACAAGAACAAGTACACTAAATCTAGGCGATCAGGACGTACAGGTACAGGAGGGCAGGGACCCTGTCCACGAGGGCTCACAGTCTATGAGGGTGGGTTAGGATACAGTAGGATGGGAATGTCAGGTATGGGCGTTCGCCTGGGTCTCATGGCAGGTTGTAGGCTTGGCAGAACAAGTGAGTCTTCAGGTGATTGTATCTGATGGCCTGGCTGTATACAATAGAGTTTTTTATGTGTTTTGGATGAAAACTGTCCCATCAAAGATATGTTGGATGGTTGGCTTAGCTTGATGATTATGTTTAGAAAGCTGATGCCAGTGCAGGAGTAATTGAGTTTTAAGTTGATGGTGAGATGAATCTGATTAAAGTGTTTATGGAACGTCTTCAGCTGACGCTCAGACTCCGTCCAGATCACTGTTTCCCAAACTCCAGTCCTTGCACCCCCGAACAGGTTATGTTTTCAGGATTTCCTTAGTGTTGCACAGGTGATGCCTTGATAATGATTCCATTACCTGTCCAATCCTAAAGAAATCATGAAAACGTGTCATGTTTGGGACCATGAGGATTGGAGTTTGGGAAACACTGGTCCAGATGATTAAAATGTCATCAATATAAGGATAATAGGCCAGAGGCCTGATAGGACAAGAGGATAAAAGGTAGCACTATTAGAAATATATATATATTGAGAAAATTGGTGATGTGCTCAATCCTTATTGCACCCGTATGTGTATATATATATATATATATATATATATATATATATGTTAGCTGGCTGTCTTTAGCTACCATTTGAAGCTAATTCAATATGTAAAGAAGCCTTCCCTTTGCTTCATTTTCCCCCACTTACTGTAAATATGCCAAATGTAGAATTATGACAGTACATAGTTTCTAACACACTTCAAAAGAACACCTTTGACATTCCAGATAACTTGCAAATGATGATGCAGGAAGATCTTTTGCCTCTACAAAGAAAGAACAAAAGAAGGTGACATAAAAGAGGGATCAATAAACATATGGTAATTAATAAAACATTTTCTATGAATACCTACAAAGGGTTTGAAAAAATATAAAAATCCTAACAATCAAGATGTGAAGCGAGGACATGGCGGCAGCTGTGATGCTGATGGCTCATTGAGAATCTTTTCAGCAGTTTCCAGAATTATAATTTTAAGTAACATTTCACAACAGTATTTGGATGGAGGGATCCTTGCTGCTATTTTATTTCTATTCAGCTGAATTATATATGTGTAATTTTGCAGTCATTTTGTCGTCCCTGATTAAGGTTCATTTTTAGGCAAAAAAGTACGGCCACCAGCTGTCTGCTGTAACTCATAGACCTCATTCACACATCAGTATTTATGATCATTGTTTCATCAGTGCCAAAACACAGAACAGATGTCAATCTTTTAATTATAGTTTTCCTCTGTAAGTTCCACTCTGATCTTTGTCAAAGAAACACTGAATAATTCGTTTTGTCTTTAACTTTATCGTGACTTTTTAGCACAAAATGTTTCACATTTCTCAATATGCTGCAACTAAATTACACTAATGGTGGGTTTACACGTCCCGATATCGGCCCGATATCGTAGCCAACGACGCGGGAGCGCGCTTTTTGAGCGCGCTTTTCCCTGCATCGCATCGCCAGTTTAGACAGCCCGATATCGAGATACAACGTCCTGACGATGTGTACGCCCCCCAACCCAGGAATGACCATTTAACATGGGAGTGAATGGGTGACGTGGCAGTACACATCGGAGTTGGGCTGTCAGACGGTACGATGCGGCTACAACTGGCATCCGATATCGGGCGGTTGAATAGCACGCTCATTCGACCCCCGATATTGTTTTGCCATCGTTCGGGCATCGCGTTGTACGTTCACACCGTACAATGCGCAAACGATATCGGCTCCAACTCGCGAACCACGTGACTTTTGGACGGAGTTGGGTCGGAGTTGGACGCCGATATCGCAACGTGTAAACCCACCATAAGATTCAGACATGTATAAAATAACTACTGGGTAATTTTCTGGGATATTTGGCTATAACCGCTGTTTCAGGTTAAATTGCTCCTGTTTCCTGCTAGCTCCTCCTCCATAGCCTTTTATAAGCAGCAACGGTCCTATGTACATTATTGTAAAAATCTGTATTCACTGAATATAGACTTTACCGGGAATTGAGAGTGAAAGATCAATTCAGGAGTAGAAAGAATCAGATTTATCTTGTAAGGGTATGTGCCACTGGTGTTTTTTGCTGCATTTTTGGTGCGTTTTCCGCTTGCAGAAAACCATTGGTTTTATGCTAATGTATGCTAATCTGTTCCTGCGGTTGGGCTTCCCAGCAAAACCAATGGGTTTTACAAAAACGCTGTGCCCACACACTAGTTTTGCGAGTGTCAGAACTGTCAAATACCTGCGTTTTTGGTGCGGATAGCAAAGAATGGACATGTCAATTCTTTTGTGCGTTTTTGGTGCAGTCAATGGAAAAACGCTGGAAAAACGCAGCTTCAAAAACGCACCAAAAACGCAGTAAAAACGCAGTAAAAACGCGCAAAAAACGCGCAAAAAACGCAGACAAGATTCTAGCATTTCTCCTGTCATAGGACTCTAGGATCCTCAGGTTTTCCTGCGTTTAGACTGCTCCAAAAACGTCCTGTGGGCACATAGCCTAAGACATATTACAATGTTTCTTATCTTCACTAGTACTATTGATGTAATGATAAAAAAATTATAATAAATAAAATGGTGATTTACACACACTTTTTCTGCAATAATATTTTGGCCCAAAAAAACCTATAGGAAACTCCCATTCTTTTACAAATTCAAGATTAACAAATATACAAAATTTGATTAGCTAGATTTACTCAAATTTGTCGGAGGAAATTCAATTTTTGTCACATATGTTTCCATCACAAATCAAATTCTTTAAATTAAAGAAGTGTATTATTTTCTAAAGACTCACTCCGATGTCAGATTTTTCCATGTTAAGAAAAAAATGGATCAACAATTTTGATCATACTTTAATCAGATTGTGATCATAGTGTAATCAGTTTTATTTGTACATGGAGAAAAGAAAAGTTTAGTCGTCTTCTCCATTCTTTCAGGCCGTGAATTTTAGACCAAACTCGGATGTCATCTGCGTGTGATCTGATTTGTTTATTGACCCATAGTGCCTCAGATCAAAATTGGACATATCTATGTGATTTTCTGCCGATTGCACAGTCTGAGAAAAATAACGACCATGTGAGTGGCCACATAGCGTGTTACAGGTACGAGTGCCTCCCATTAAACCTACAGGTAGCACTTGTATGTGAAAAATGGATGTGTGAATGAGACTTAACCTAGGCCATTAAAATTGGATGGGCTAACAAATTATTCCCACCTCACCCTTTGCATGCCCTGGCACCACACTATCCATTCTGTATTCCTTTTATTATCTTCTTCCCATCGTCTTCAGTCTTCTCTTCTGCCTTTGGTATCCTTCACTCTTCGGCGGCTCTGATCATCACTAGGTCACACTTAAAGTCAAGACATCAACTAAGGTTTGGTCTTTGCTAGAGTTGTTTTAAAGGGAAGAAATTAGAGAAGACTAGATCCAGATGGCCAAATGAAGCCAGTGCACAACCAGGAAAGGAGATAGTGCACAAGGAATGGTCGGGTCAATGCGAGCATAATGGGTATTTACTTTTCAGCTCCTTCTGGACCCTATAAATTATCTTTCCCATAATCCATCAGAAAACTTAAACAGTAAGTTATCGTTTCATTGTTTTTAAGGTTGAAGGTAGACTTTAAGTCCATCATGTTCAACCCATAGCCCTACATGTTGATCCAGAGGAAATCAAAAACCCCATGGGGCAGACAGTAAGCTCCATATTAGGGGAAAAATTCCTTCCCGACTCCACAATCAGACTAGTTCCTTTGATTGATGCCCAATCACTTACCAATTTGCCTAAGTTATGTTTTTCAAGTTGCAAAACCATTATCTTCAGGCAAATGCAATCCTTTTCTTTTGTAGAATTTAAAGTGAATTCAATTTCACGTACATTTTTCCTGACTTTTTTCTTTACCATTATGGGAGCTGTATTTCAATTATTTGCTGTGGTTCTTAGTTGTATATTTTTGTTGCTTTTTTTTACATTACAAGTCAGTGTGATTGAAGATCACGTGTAGAGTCCAGGGCTGTGGAGTCAGATTCGGAGCTCATTTTGGTGGAGTCGGAGTTGGAGTTAGTAGAAAATGGACCGAATCAGACTTCTAAAATATATAATAAATTGGGTTCAATGCAGAATGTACTCAATATTATTATTATTATTATCAATTATAATTATGTTCTATCTAAACATCTTGATTATTGTATCATAATAATGATTAAAATCCTGATGCTACCCTTGAACTACAATAGATACATCACTTGACAATGAGTTGGAGTCGGGAGTTGGAGTCGGAGTCAGGGAAATTGAGGAGTCAGAGTCGTTGTTTTGGCTCACTGACGTCACATCCCTGGTAGAATCACATTATAGGTAATGCAAAAATATGCAACAAGAAATGCCACCAAAACAAAGTAAATTATTTGTGTGTGAGTATTCTCTAAACAATGGTCCTAGAGAAAGATAAATCTGCAATTCTGCATCCAAAATAACATTTACCACCTCTATATGAAACTTTAGCATGATACAGAGGTAATGCAAACCTCTACGAGTACCCTATTATTCCTCCATGTAATTTGAAGACTAATTTTACTTGTAAAAGCATAATCAGTTTAGCATTAAAAGGGTCATTTAGGCTCAACGATCCCAGCCACCCTCTCAGCTAACATGACTTTACCCTCACAAAGCCCCTCGAAATATACCCCTGTAATCAAAAGACATATTTCAGCACCAGAGACCCTGTTTTGGAAAAAAAATGTTCTCATTCCTCCATGCCTTGCTTTATCTTTGCTTCCGACGTAAATAATTCATCCGCCTCTGTGCTTTGCAGTCAAACTATTCTGTCCACCCCAGCCTGTTCGGAACGTGTGATTTATTATTTAATAATTTGCAGTGCTGCTCTGTTGTAAGGTGTGCATTGTGACTTCTCGCAGAACTGCTACAATCTTCTCTAGTTAGTTGTCCTTTCGTTTCCTCTCTCCAAACAGCATCCTCTATTGATTCTTCCCAGTCTTTTTTTATATTACAATTTTATTTTTTTTCCTCTTCGACACAAAACCTTTGCCGCGCTCTTCCCCCCGCTGCTCTCAAAGATGAGAGTATAAAGACAAACTTGGCCCTTGTTCTTAAAAACAAGCAGTGGTTTTGATACTGTTTTCAGATATATTGTTTTTTTACTATACTTTCCATCACTTCTGTCTCGCTCACTTTCTTTAAAGTTTGGTTGGATGACATATATTCCGCTGAACCGGCACAAGTATTTTTAAGAATAAATATATTATAATAAAAATATAATAAAAACTGAAAATAAAAGGTTGATATTAAAATGCATAACTTTAGATTTAGAGCAGGCAAAGTTATTATGTATTATTTACAATGTATTATATCAGAATTACCGTAAATACATTTCTGGTAAAAGTACAGTAATTGGCAACTGAGTTATTTCTGAAATAAAATACCATATTGTCCCTTTTATATGTCAGTCTTAAAAAAAATGTTGTACTAAATTGGTGCACCTTATTTGATAAATTTGGAGCATATTATAATGTCTAAAAGACTGAAAATAAAATGTGCCTTGTCCAGTTTATAACAAACACCAAATAATGTCCAATACCCAATTTTCAACATTGACAAATGGCCATTTCTTTGGGCTCTTTGGGACTTTTACAAAAATTTTAACTTGTTTCATTTATAATTACACCAAAATTTCTTTATTTTCTATCTTCCTAAGGCGGCCGTCACACGCTGAGATATCTCTAGCGATATTGTAAGCAATCACGTGCACGCGCAATCGCTTACAATATCGCTCACATCGCTGGTGAGCTGTCACACAGACAGACTCACCAGCGATGTGGATCCGCGATCTCGCTGGTAACTATGGTACACATCAGTTAACTAGGCGCCACGCGTCGCTTAGTTACCCGACGTGTACCATAGTTACCATCTCCCAGCATAGGCTCTGCGCTGGGAGATGGTTCATCGTGGTGTCACACACCACGATGAAGCAGATCGTGACATCGTTCATCGCTAGATCTGAGCTCCGGAGCTCAGATCAGCGATGTCACGATCAAGCGATTTCACATCGTAAATCGCTTGATTACATGCAACGATGTCTTGCCCGATATCGCTTAAGCGATCAAAAAGGAGATCGCTTAAACGATATCGGGCAAGAAATCGTTGCGTGTGACGGCCGCCTAATGAACTGTGATTTACATTGTTAGTCAAAGGTTGCTAAAAGAAAGTACCATAGTTTGCGGCTTATAAAATGCACTGCAAATTAAGAAGAGGAAAATAGGTAAAAATGCTATGTTAAAATGGGGATCCTATAATCCAAGAGTCTGTTTATATTCCAAGCTTAGTTTACCTGAGGATACGGTAGATGTAGAGTGGAGTCACAGAAGGCAGGTTTGCTGCTGCAGGAAGTTGGCTGCGGCACTAGTGGGGCGGTGCTGCTTGTCCTGTACTGGGAGGACGGGGTGTCACAAAAGCACCAGTAGGGCCATGCTGGGGGCTTGGGGCTCAGAAGAAAGGGTGTCGCAGTGATGTGATGCAGGCATCATCGATCTTTCGGTGGTGGATGCGTGGCATCACTGACACATTATTCACCCTGGTGCAGTCCTCTCAGTTGGAGACAGGCCCCAGAGATCACTGCGCACCTCTGGCCACAAGTAGTCCCTGCAAAGCATTTCGACGCTAACCTTACTTTATCAGGAAAAAATAGCAACAATTTTGTATGATGAAGAAGCAAGGTTAGTTTACAAACACATTGCACTCTTTGATGTGTCCTGACTCTTCCTGGCATTAGCTCTCCACGGCAGAGCAGAATGACCAATTTTTCTACTCTCCTGACTTCATGCTGTACGTACATTGTGCTACAGCCCACAGCTGTCTGACTAACTGTGGTTGTCCTGATGAATGAGGTTTGGAATACACCTTGAAACTCATTGGATAAAGCCACTTGCATTCACTGATTTCCTTTGTATATGATCGATTGTACAGCAGCACAGTTGGATTCCACATATTTCCTGAAGTCTGTTTTACTTGGCTGGTTATCAAAAATAGTGGGGACCCAAGCCATTTTTAATATTATTTATTTATAAATAAATAATTTTTGAAAAACAGCTTGTGGTCCCACAAATTTTTGATAATCAGCCAAGGTAAAAAGACTGCTAGGGAATAATATCAGACTGAAAAAGTCTATGGTTACTTGGCTCTTCCCAGCCTTAAAATTGCAGCCCTCAGTCGTCCCAGAATTGGCACATCACATTACATGCCCAAATTCTGGTGCTGTGATCTGGCTCCTCCCAATTGCCCTGGTGGCAATTAGGGTGATTGGTTAATGGGGTTGATTTCAGCTGTGAATTCTCAGCTGATATCAAGCCCTTGTTTTAGTAATGGAGAGGGGTCTTTCAGACACCCTCATTACTAACCCCATAAGTGTAAAGCTTAAAATACAGACAAGAAAAATTTTTTATTTGAATACATACTCCCCCACATTTTCTCTTGTTCACCAATTTATTATCAAAAATGTTTTCACAAAGAACCAAAGTAATCCACGATTCATGACTGCAGCTCCAGAGGCTGAATACCAGTAATGTAGAGCACTTCTCAAGTGTCGAGTGCTTACTACAAATCTTATCATAGGCTGGGTTCACATTTGCGGACCCCTCCGGAGAACGCTGCGGAATCCGCAATGTGACCGCAGCAGCCGCGAGCTCCTATCTTTATAATGGGAGCGCACGGTGCTGCGCTTGACCGCGCATGACCGTGCGCACCCATTCACTCCCATATGTAATCTGTGCACAGGCGGATGCCTGCGCACAAATCACACAGTCTCGTCTGCACTAGGGACGCGACATGTTGCATTCCTGGTGCGGATGAGACTGTGTCCGCCTGCGCACAGATCACTTATGGGAGTGAATGGGTGCGCACGGTCATGTGCGGTCAAGCGCAGCACCGTGCGCTCCCATTATAAAGATAGGAGCTCGCGGCCGCTGCGGTCACATTGCGGATCCCCTCCGCAGAACGCTGCGGAGGGGTCCGCAAATGTGAACCCAGCCATAGCTGCTGATTCTCAATTCATCATTGGTAGAACACCAAGAACAAAACAAACATTATAGCATTTTTTGGAGAACTCATGATTTTGTGTGCCAGCTGCTATCGATCCTTGTGCTGGTTATTTGAAAGTTCTGTATTTGTATACATTTAAGCATCTAGGAGTAAGAGATTTTCTGCATTGAAGTAGTAGCCAACCAAAAATCACAGAGTGGGGCAGCTGAATAGTTAAGGGTGGGATTCAAATTTTTAACAACAGGTTCCCTGTTTGTGTTAGGAAAATACGTCCAGATAAAAACCATGCAAATTTGAATACCACATGCAATTTGTTAGCCACTCCAACACCAAACACTTTTCTCAACCACAACATGAAAGTAACAACAGCTAGCTAAAAGTAAAAGCTCCTTCCCCATCTTACTATTTCATTACCACCTGTTATGTCCACGTTATTCCAGTCACTGTCATTTACTTCTTAGTATGCTTAATAGTATTAAAGGGTTTTCTACAAGTTTTGAAAATTAGTATTAAAGGAACCCTGCTCAAATTGGAAAGGTCAACCTCCTGTCCATCTGTCACTTCAACTGTCTGCTTCACCTAATCTCTGGGTTTAGCAGTAACTGTAACCAGACCACAAATTACCATCACAAAGTGACCAAATAATACCACATATAAAGGACAAATACCATCACTGCATGACCAGACCACACAATACCACCAGATTTTGATGAAGAACTACCACATACAAGAGCCAAATGCAGCCAAACCATGACCATAGCACATACCACCACCACATATTACTGAATAATACCACATACAAGGGACAAATACCATAGAACTATAATCATACCACATAATACCTCCGTGGTGACCAAATTATACCACATACAAAGAGGAAATACTACATCACACTAACCAAATCACTTATTATTGCTACATAGTGACTTAATAATGTAACATACAAGTAACATAGTAACATAGTTTTTAAGGTTGAAGGAAGACTTTAAGTCCATCTGGTTCACCCCATAGCCTAACATGTTGATCCAGAGGAAGGCAAAAAACCCATGTGGCAACACTAAGCTCCACATTGGGGGAAAAATTCCTTCCTGACTCCACATACGGCAATCAGACTAGTTCCCTGGATCAATGCCCTATCAAAGAATCTAGTATGTATAACTGGTAATATTATAGTTTTCAAGAAAGGCATCCAGGCCCTTCTTAAATGTTAGTAGTGACTCCCTCATTACAACATCATGTGGCAGAGAGTTCCATAGTCTCACTGCTCTTACAGTAAAGAATCCACGTCTGTGATTATAATTAAACCTTCTTTCCTCCAGACGTAGAGGATGCCCCCTTGTCCCAGTCTCAGGCCTAAGAGTAAAGAGATCATTAGAAAGGTCTCTGTACTGTCCCCTCATATATTCATACATTATTATAAGATCACCCCTAAGCCTTCGTTTTTCCAAGCTAAATAACCCCAAGTTTAATAACCTGTCTTGGTATTACAGACCCCTCAGTCCTCTAATAACCTTGGTCGCTCTTCTCTGGACCCGCTCTAGTTCAGCTATGTCTTTCTTATACACCGGAGACCAGAATTGTACACAGTATTCTAAGTGTGGTCGCACTTGTGACTTGTATAGAGGTAAAATTATGTTCTCCTCATGAGCATCTATGCCTCTTTTAATGCATCCCATTATATTATTTGCCTTTGCAGCAGCTGCCTGACACTGGCCACTAAATGTGAGTTTGTCATCTACCCATACACCCAGGTCTTTTTCAGTGATAGTTTTGCCCAGTGTTTTACAATTAAGCACATAATTATACCTTTTATTTCCTCTGCTCAAGTGCATGACATTACATTTATCCCCATTAAAGCTCATTTGCCATTTATCAGTCCAAGCTTCTAGTTTACAAAAATCCTCCTGTAATATAAAATTGTCCTCCTCTGTATTGATTACCCTGCAGAGTTTAGTGTCATCTGCAAAAATTGAGATTCTGCTGTGTATGCCCCCTACAAGGTCATTAATAAATATATTAAAAAGAAGCGGGCCCAACACTGACCCCTGTGGTACCCCACTGTTAACTGTGACCCATTCTGAGTGTGTTCCATTAATGACCACCCTTTGTTTCCTATCACTGAGACAGTTCTTAACCCACTTACAAATATTTTCCCCTATTCCCATTGCTCTCATTTTATGTATCAACCTTTTGTGTGGCACCGTATCAAAAGCTTTTGAAAAGTCCATATACACCACGTCCACTGCATTTCTTTGGTCCAGTCCAGAACTTACCTCTTCATAGAAGTTTATCAGATTAGTTTGACAGGAAAGGTCCCTCGTAAACCCATGTTGATATTGGGTCATGAGGTTGTTTTTATTCAGATACTCCAGTATATCATCTCTTAGAAAACTCTCTAGGATTTTACCCACAGTAGAGGTTAATCTTACAGGCCTATAATTTCCAAGTTCAGTTTTCGTCCCCTTTTTGAACATTGGCACCACATTTGCTATATACCAGTCCTGTGGTACAGACCCTGTTATTATGGAATCTTTAGAGATCAAAAATAATGGTTTATCTATGACGGTACTTAATTCATGCAGTACTCTGGGGTGTATCCCATCCGGGCCTGGAGATTTGTCAACTTTAGTGATTTTTTAAATGGTGCCATACTTCCTGTTGGGTTAAGCAGGTGAGAGTTAATTATGAGTTTTGTTATCACTGATCATGTTCTCTGTCATGGGATTTTCTTGTGTAAATATTTTTGCAAAACAAGTAATTTAGTATATTGTCTTTTTCCTCATCTTCATCCACCATTTCATCCAGATTATTTTTAAGGGGGCAACACAATCATTTTTTAGTTTCTTACTATCTATATAGTTAAAAAATATGTTGGTATTTTTGTTAACTTTCTCTGGCAATGAGTCTCTCTGTCTCAATCTTTGCTGCCTTCATTTGCTTTTTACAGATGTTATTTAATTTTCTGTATTTATTTAATGCCTCATCACTACCTACTTGCTTTAATTCACTAAATGCTTTCTTGTTGTCACTTACTGCACCCCTTACAGCCTTATTTAGCCATAGTGGTTTCCTCCTTTTTTTAGCAAGTTTATTCCCATAGGGTATATATTGTGAACAGGTCCTATTCAGGATGCTAATAAACGTCTCCCATTTGCTCTGTGTACTTTTATGCCTCAGGACATTGTCCCAGTTTATTGCACTAAGATCATCTCTCAACCGTTGGAAACTTGAAAACTTATTATTTTGTGATCACAAGTACCCATGTGACCTCCAACCCTTATATTTGGTATGCGGTCCGGCCTGTTGGTTAATATTAGGTCCAGCAGTGCCCCCCTTATTATTAGATCCTGAACCATTTGTGAAAGGTAATTGTCTCTCATAATTGTCAAAAACTAATTACCTTTGCTGGAACTGTGGGTTTCTGATCCCCAATGTATTTCAGGGTAGTTGAAGTCCCCCATAATAATGACTTCTCCCTGAGTCGCTGCTTCATCTATTTGCTTTATGAGGATATTCTCCTCCACCTCCATTATTGTTGGGGACTTATAACAAACCCCTATCAGTAATTTATTATTTTTTCCCCCTTCCCTCATTTCCACCCACAGGGACTCTACATTTTCATTAGATTCACATATATTATCATGAAGGATGGGTTTTAAGGATGATTTTACGTATAAACATACACCTCCCCTTCGCTTATTTGTACGGTCATTTCTGAACAGACTATAGCTCTGTAAATTAACAGCCCAGTCCTGGCTCTTGTCCAGCCATGTCTCCGAAATCCCCACCATGTCATAATTATTTTCCAACAAAATCAATTCTAATTCCTCCATTTTGTTGGTGAGGTTTCTGGCATTAGTGTACATGCACTTTATGCATCTCTCTTTACCTCTATTCCTTCCTACTAGATTGACTGTCCTAACCCCACCCCCATGTCACACCCAATTTCATTACTTGTGCCCAGGTTACTATTTACACTATCTTCCCCTCCTGTACAATAAATACTCTCCCGCCCAATCCCTAGTTTAAACACTCCTCCAACCTTCTAGCCATTTTCTCCCCCAGCACAACTACACCCTCCCCATTGAGGTGCAGCCCGTCCCTAACATAGAACCTGTAGCCAACAGAGAAGTCGGCCCAGTTCTCCAGGAACCCAAACCCCTCCTTCCTACACCAATTCCTGAGCCACTTATGGTTACATAAATGGCTCAGGAATTGGTGTAGGAAGGAGGTAACATGGCGCCCCAGCCACATTCCAGAGGCTGATGGACATTGTGTTGGAACAATATCAGGCGTATGCATTAGCGTACCTGGATGACATCATAATTTATAGCACCGAGTGGCAGACTCACTTGGTTCAGGTACAGGCAGTTGCTTAGAACTGCCAATTTGACAGCTAATCCAAAAAATGCACATTGGGACTCACAGAAGCCCGCTACTTGGGGTACATGATAGGCCAAGGGGTAATCAAGCCCCAAGTCAATAAAATCGAGGCAATCCAGAAATGACGTCTACCCCTTACCACGAAGCAGGTTAGGAATTTTCTGGGCATCGTAGGGTACTACTTGCGGTCGGTCCCCAGTTTTGCTGGACTGTCGGCCCCGTTGATGGTGCTTCTGAAAGGAAAGAAGTCTGTCATGGTGTGCTAGAATTCGCGGGCTGAGGACTCTTTGCTGGCCCTGGAGGGGTCCTGTGCGAATAACCCGTTCTCACCAATTCCGACTCTCGGAAGGAGTTTATTGTGCAGACGGACGCCTCTGAGGTCGGACTGGGAGCGGTACAGTCCCAATTGATTACCGGGGAGGAACACCACGTCACCTACTTGAGTAGGAAGTTGACCCCACCAGAGAGGAACTATAGCGTAGTGGAAAAAGGGTGTCTGGCCATTAAGTGGGCCTTGGAATCCCTGTGCTATTAACTGTTGGGCCGACAGTTTTGCTTGGTGACCCAGTGTCTGCAGTTTGGGGTTCTGATCTGGTACAAATCCTAAGTCATATTAAAAGGCTTGCTAAAGAGTCAATTATGACTAAGGATTGCTACCCTTATTGGGTGGCATTAGAGTTTTTCGCTTCCTCATTGAAGTGACAATTTGTACATTTCCCAGAGAAGCATTGCAGCTTTAAGTCTCCTTATCAGCTTATCTGTCTTCTTTTGCCAGCAGGCAGATTCCTCTCCATGAGAATAGCTACTCCGATAGTGCTTTACATACATTTGCACCACCCTCACCATTGGTGCTCGCATTTTATGTCTAATGCATATTCCAGTTGTCCTCCTGACATTCCTGCAGTGCCCAGGGGCCTTATTCACCATTGTAGATGAATTGGTGGTGAACGGTAACCTGAATAAATGTATTTATTTTCATCATTATGTTTCATACTAACTTGTCACACTTCAATAATGACTGCAACTAAGTATGCACAATCCAGTTTAGATACATTGTCGCTTGACATACAGGTGTTAATTAGCAGTTAGGCATTAGGCAACAATAATGTACAAACATTCCAACTCCAGTAGCAATTGCTCAGGTCTGAATTGTACACTCAATGCAAGAGGTGGGCCACTTAGGGAAAGCAAATAAACACACCCAAAGCTGCAGAACTTCAACAGCATCTGCCATCTTACCGGTGTATGCATATCTGGTGGCACACAGGTATGCTGTCAGGATTTGGCACAGCAGTTGTTTCTTCACGGATCCCCTGCAAGGCATAGCTGACCTCGACTCAGGGTACCTTTACATACAGAGATATATTGCTTGCAATTCACTGGTTGCAGTGAAATCATGGAGACATTGTTCCACTTGTACACGGCAACAAAATGGAACAATGTGTCCATGATTTCACTGCAACTAGTGAGTTGCAAGCAATATATCTCTGTGTGTAAAGGTATCCTCAGAGGATGATATAATCTACCTAACCACCCTGGGGGCAAAAGGTGGGTTGGCAGAACTTGACCCAGAGTGGCATTGAGGAGAGGAGATAGAGAGTTAAACCTATGTCAGCTAGATCTCCACCCACTTCCCAATTTGGGCATCTTCTGTAATGAGGTGCGGATCCAATCCTGGGTTCCAATGCCAGACTCGGACCTGAGGAGCGAGTCCCAGCATTCAGGTTACTCTTACCCTATGGCATGGGACCAGGAGCAGCACGCCAGGCTGCATATGATCTGGCAGTATGTCTGACTAGATTACAGTGTAGCAGTCTCAGTTACTGGATCCTGTGCCCCAAGACCACCAGGACCAGGACCTTTATGCGGAGCACAAGGAAGAGGAGCACCTACAGGACAATGTTTCCCAGCTGTATGGATCACTCTCACCACCTCCGGAGGCATTCAACCGGGGAAATGCCATGTGGTGACCCCTACCCCCTCCAAGCACCTATCCAAGAAGGCATCAACCATTTCATTTCCCGATGTCATTTGTGGAGGAGATTCAACTTGCAGATGCCATAACCTGGGACTGGCTGCTAACCTAAGGCTAATGATTTCCTCGACCAATGCATGAAAGGCAAGGTGGTAGTATTCAAACAGGATAAGGGGTATGGATTCCTAGTGGAACATGGCACTAAACATTGGTGCTACAACAATCGTGCCACCCTGCAGTGTGACCATCTTCCCCAAAGACTACGTACCATCTATGTTGGGGATGAGGTCACATTCATTAAGGTGAAGGACATGAAGGAGTGGTTTGCGGTTGGTATATGTTTTGCTAGCACCGCTGCCCAATTTGAGAAGTGGAGTTGGCTTCAGGTACAGCCAAAGTGTGTCTTGGTTGGCCAGCTAAATGCACCCAAACCCACAGGGCATGTTGATGTTCCCAAAGATGGTCCTTGTCCTGGTCCTGACTGTCTTAGAGGGGGTGGATGTTTTGGTTTCTCAATCATCCTCTCCAGCGTTGGCAATGATGGAGTTTGCCGGGGGGCAGGTGGTGGATAATGTGCCTAGAGTAGCCCCTGTAACCCCCAAAACCATCTGGGCAGCACAGTACGAGAAGAAACTGGGACAACCATGCCGGGCATGGCTGAGAATGGCAAGAGACAATCTCACTGGACCTTACCAATGGTATGGTACTGTCCATTACTTAGCATTTTGGCAGATTTTTGGGACTTCTTGTATTTCCAATTGTTTGTTGTCCTTGACCAAGGTGTATGTTTTTGTAAGTTATGTGAATATACTACGTATATTGCTAATTTTTTTTGAGACTTGTAGTCTGTGTGTATATAGTAAAGTTTTTAGAGTTCACTCCTTCTATGTTGGACATTTTTATGCACACAGATGCTTTGATACTGCCCTACAGAGACAGCTGAACAAGGCCTGAAGGTGTGAGATGTGGAACTGCAAGACACTACTCCCACTCCAGTAGAACAAGGCTTGCCTAGTGCAGTTCTCAAGAGCTGCAAACAGTGCATGTTTTCATAATCTCCCTAGCATTGCACAATGTGCTAGAATAATCCATCACCTTTGCAGGTGATGAAATTAGCACCCGTACGATGCTAAGAAAATCCAGAAAACTTGCACTGTTTCCAGACCTTGAGTGCTGTATTTGACTACCAGTGCCCTTGAGGTCTATTTGGAAGAAGAAAAGGGGCAAGAGGAATCCTTAAGCCTTGTCACGACAACTGCGACTCTCCTTGGACTCTCTTAGGCTGGTTTCACACTGGTGTTTGGGTCCGTTCTGTCAGCATGCATCCCAGTGTGCCAGCCTACGGATCCACCCTAGATGCATAGGCATCCGTTTGCATGTGTTTGCGTCCCGCTGAATTTTACATACATAGTGAGTGATGCCGCACCGTAATCAGGGAGGCAGCAGGAGGAGACCGATGGGGCAAATATCTCTCTTTTTCTCTCTTTGTATCTGTTTGAACATGCATGTGTGTATCTTTTCTCATCCTGATCAGTATCAAATGCTAGTAGGCCCAATGCCCATGGTGTGTTGTTTGATAATTTTTTTGCGCAGGTTGAGCATCTGCATCAAAGTCTGCATGTCTCTCCTGAGGCTAGCAAAGTGTAGGATAGGTCAGAAGTGCTGTGCCCACTTTGCTTTTTTGTTTCCTTGCACATGTGGTTCAAATTTCTTTTATCTGTCCCAAAACTGCAGCAAATCTGCAATAAAAAAAAAGCATATTAGCACAGCTCTTTAGAACACTCAGGCTAATACATTAGTGTATGGCAACCAAACTGGCGTAATAGAGTGTTAAATAAATAATTAATAAAAAAAAAAACACGTGGGGCTTCAAAGCATTTTTAAGTCTAGCCCAATGAAAGGGAACAGCTGTGAGCTGCCACCCTCAGCTGCCTAATTGTACCTTCGGGGGCATAAGAAAAAAGGTGTGGGCTCCGCCCTATTTTTAATTGCCAGTCAAGGTAAAACTAGGCAATTGTTTTTTCACTGTGTCTTCTTTACTTTATACATCAAATTCTTAATGGCTAGGTGTAACATTGGCCCGACATTAAGAATTTTGTGTTTAATACCAGCTGGCAATACAAAGCTGGCAACTGGAAGAGCAGGGTAAAGCACCAGGAATTGGCACTTCTTATGAATGTGACAATTTCAGGGGCAGCTGCAGGCTGCTATTCTATAGCATGGGGGAGGGTCCAATAATGATGGGTCCTCACCCTGCTGAGAATGCCAGCCCTCAGTTGACTAGTTTTAATTTGGCTGGCAAATAAAAATAGGGCGAATCTCTATGCATTTTATTCCTTTATTTTTTTTTTTACACACTATGATACCAGGTTCGTTGCCAGACACTAATGTGTATGACAAGCAAGCACAGACATCATCCAGATTGTGGAAAAGCAGTCAATGACAGACACTCTCCCAGAGTATGAGCTTCTGAGATTGGCTGTTGCTGGTCAGTGAATTGAATATGCATGAAGCTTCATTAGTGGGTCCAGAAGTAAGTAAGAGGGAGAGTGGACCCAGAAGCAAGCAATCATCAGAAGACTGATAAGATAATCTGCATGTCTGTGTTTGGCAGCCTTTGGACACCTTTGAATGTGTTTTCTAGGTGGCCTACCACTGATTTTAATCGGGTTTGGAAGGTTAGGTGAACTGTTCATTGAACAATTCGGTGAACACCCCGCATTTGGTGAATGAAACGAAATTTGAACACTCAGGTGTTTGCTTATCATCCTCCTTGTCCTCCTCATAATGCTCCTGGATTTGTCGATACTGCAGCTGTGGTATTGGCTGCAGGACTAATAACAGAAGGCATGCTGCAAGATCCTCCTGAGTGTGACATCTACTGCTCCGGACTGGTATGGGGAACGGCTTACCTCCTGACTGTGACCTCCTAAGGATCTCCTCTGACATAAGAGCCCAGCACTGGATCGAGACTTCTCTGCACATGTATGTCCTGTGTGGGCTGCTCTGGTTCTGGTGAGAAGCACTCTCTGCCCCTGGAGTGGTGAGGAAGATGGCATTCTCCAGAGCAGGCATGTCTTGCGTTGGATCCATCATTGTGTAGCCAAAACACGTACTGCAGGCAAATGGTAGCAGAGTGTAGTGCACCACCAAGATGGTGCCGGGTTCCTAAGTGACGCCTCTTGGCTTTCCACTTTGTACTGCAATACATTACAACTGAATGTGCGTCCGAGCACACACATTTAGTTGAAATATGATTGCCCCCAATCTCTAGAAATGGATGGGGGCAACACTTCTTACCAGTTTAGGGAACCAACAGTAATTTTAACAACTGGTTCCTTCGACCCAAAGAGAGCTAGTTGAATCCCACCCTTGCCAAAAGTAAATAAAAGTGTAGGTTCAGGATTAAATGAATGATCATCTTTTGAAGTTTTGTTTTACCAATGCAGCCAAACATCTGTGTTAGTCCACATTGGTCATCAACACAGTGTCTTAGTGGTTCTGTGGTACTGTGTTCAAATCCAACAATAGACATCTTCAAGGCAGAGGTGTATCTAGGTTTTCTGGCACCCAGGGCAAGAGTTCAGTTTGGCGCTCCCGCCCCTCTCGTGGTCTGAGTAGACGTCATGTGACCAATCATCCATATGCGATTTTTTACACTTACAGGTACAGTGACTGCTGGAGTATATTACACGTTGTTAGGAGTGGGCTAAGGTGTTTAATGTTATAATTAAAGGGCTTGTCCAGGTTTCAAATGAAAGTCTAGGTGACTGCAGGCCTCCGAATTCTCATGGTGCGTGCACTGCACACTTTCAGGATTCTCCTATATCAATGGTAAGATTGGACTGTCATGTGAACATAAGTATGGAATTTATATACTTCTGGCCACATTCTGACTAGACGCATCCGGCCTCGCTCAATTCATTTAATTGATCGAAGCCTGGCATTTCTAGTCAGCACGTGACTGCATGTATGTAAATCTCACTGCCGACACCAGACAATCCTGACAGCGGGCAGTGTGCACTCTGTGAGAATTCAGAAGTCTGCAGTCACATAGACACACATAGAGTGACTGCAGATGCATCACAAGTTTGGGACAACCAATGTAATGCTTCTAATAAATAAATACATAGAACCCTTAGGCTATGTGCGCACTGGGCGGGTTTTCGGCGGTTTACCTGTGTAAACCGCCGTTTTGTTTACATTAGTTTTATTTAAATTTATGTTAATCCAAACCGGCGTTTGGATTGACATTAAAACTAATGTACACCGCCCAAGGCAGTGCACACACCGGCGGTTACACAGCGTCATCCGTTGCTAACCCGCAGGTTTCCCAGCGGGTTAGCAAAGAATGATCATGTTCTAAAAAACGGCGGTTCTGCAGCGGCTGCAAGCAGAATCATGTGCTGCTTCCAGCCGCTGCAGATTCGCCGCCGAGAACACGCTGTGCATCCGTTGGTTACCGCCCGGCTCCGGCCGCACATACCCGCCAGGAAGCCGGTGGACGGCGCCGGAGCTTCCTGGCGGGTTCCGCCAGCTGCCGCCGACCGAACCACCGGGTAAGTGTGCACTTACCCTTAACTTGTTAGAATGCACAACACTTTATTAACATAGCCATGTATCAAGAAAGCTTACAAGTTATGGATTGTTAGATGTGTACAGGATCAGAACAATTAACAACACAAAACTACATCACCAGACCCACTAGAGGTACATAAATACACCCATATAACCCCAATCAATACAGAAATACAAAGTCAAAACCCTCATCAGTACAGAAATATATCACCAGACCCCACCAGAGGTACAGACAAACATAAATAGAACTCCCATCATTACAGAAACCCTCATCAGTACAGAAATATATCACCAGACCCCACCAGAGGTACAGAAATACATAAATATAACCCCCATCATTACAGAAACCCTCATCAGTACCAAAATTCATCATCAGAACCACCATCAGTACATGGTAAAACAATTGTAATGTCAGGTCAGACCCATACACAAATGTACTGCATGAACCTACAACTCCTAATCATTAGCAGTGGTGAGGACATACTGGGAGCTGTTGTTACCAGCTGTCAATAAAAACATACAGGAACCACAACACTGATGAGAATTAGTTATTATCACAAATAATAATTTACATCCTGGTACCTTATAGATGATCTTGTCTGATCGGGGTCGTCTTTTTCTTTTCTTGATCTTGTGCAGGCATCATGATGACTTTTGACATCCACAGCTCGTCTATGCAGATTTCCATCTTCTCCGATCCTCTGCAGCACATCCCGGCACGAGATCCTTAAAAATAGAAGAATAATCAACATTTTCCTGAGTAAAAATATCTGCCCTACATTGTGCCCCGGAATAAATAATTGCTCCTTCTCACTGTTCCCTACACAAAATATGGTTTACACACTGTCCCTCTTCTGGCGCATGCCCTCCACACTGCCTCCTCATCACACTGCCCTCTCCTTTGCATACTGGGCTCCCTGGTCACTGTATCCTCTACATTGTATCCTTCTATACTGCCCACGGTTTATACTGTTCTCCCCCCATCAAACTCGACATACTGTCCCCACATGCTGCCCCCTCTCTATACAGCTCCACCCATGCTCAGTCTCTATTCTGTGCCCCTTTATATTTTTATCATCCCATACTGTTTCTTCATGCCTTTCTCACTCTACTTACTGTATCTACACCTATTCCTTCCTCCCTCCCCATACTGTGCCAGGAGTCATCCTCCCTCACTCCACATACTATGTTCACACCCATCCCCCTCTCACTCCTCATACTGTGTCAGCAGCCATCCCTTCTCCATCCCCACACTGTGTCCACACCAATGCCCCCTCACTCCACGTACTGTGCTGCGGCCATCCCCCTGTCACTCATACTGTGACCATTCTGATCCCCCGCACTATATATACTGTGCCACATCCATCCCCCTTGCTCCTCATACTATGTCCATACTGGGCAGCTCCAATGTGGCTGCTGCCTGGCACTGAGTAGTCAGACATGTCCACCATTCAGCATCGTCCACACATCACATGCAATGATCTGCAGTCTGAGCATCAGAAGCCGCCACTTTACTGAGCTGGGAAAATGGCGCATCTTCCCCAACAGACCATGCCTCCTTCACCCAAAACAGTGAGCCAATCACATGCACCACACACGGGGCTGTCCAGAGCCAATAGCAGGGGCTGTCCAATTGGGTTGAGCAAAGGATGTGGTAGTGAGAAGGGGGACGAGCACCACCGTTCAACCGCCACTCAGGAGAGACATGGCTGGATACCTGTATATACCGAGGGGCGGCACTGGACCTGGTGTGTAAGTTATGGGAAATCAGTCCTGCAGCAGAGGGACAATGCATCCTGCACAAGGGGCCTACATAGAAATCATGGGGCCCCTTAGTAGAAGTTCTTATTGCCCCCCCAAAAAATATTTGCCTGAGTCACATAATAACATATCTCACAACTTTGCAGCCCTTACAAAGTAATTTTCCTCCTATTGAAGCCCCATGATTCCCATTTCGTTACAGCTATAAAATGTGATGCAAACAAAAGTGCCCCCCAAACACTGAATGATGCCCCACAGTGGATTCCTCCATGCGCACAGTATGATGACCCTACTGTAAGCCCCTCAACTACACTGTGACAGTATGATCTCCAACTGTGATCCACACACAGCCCTCCATACAATATAATGGACCTACATACAGTATAATGAATGGCCCGTAAACCTAGTACACACGCGGCTCTGCTCCGCACGACCATACACACGCAACTCTGCTCCATACACCTAGTACACAGTTGGCTCTGGTCCACGCGGCCCGTACACACGCAGCTCTGCTCCGTATACCTTGTACACTCTCAGCTCCGCTTCGTACACCTCGTACACAAACGGCTCTGCTCTGTACACCTCGCATACACATGGCTCCGCTCTATACACCATGCATACACAAGGCTCTGCTCCATACGCCATGCACACACTCGCCTCCTCTCTGTACACCTTGTATACACCTGGCTCTGCTCCATACACCTCACATACACACGGCTCTGCTTCGTACACCTCGTACACACTTGGCTCCTCTCCATACTCCTCCTACACACTGGGCTCCACTCCGTACACCACGTACACACTGGTACTCCACTTCGCACACCTCATACACAACTGGCTCTGCGGCGTACACCTCGTACACACGCGGCTCTGCTCCGTACACCTCACACACATTCTGCTCAGCTCCGTACACCTCGTACACACGCGGTTCCGCTCACCTCGTACACACCTGGCTCTGCTCCGAACATCTCGTACACACCTGGCTCTGCTCCATACACCTCGTGTACACCTCGTACACACTCAGCTCTGCTCCATACACCTCGTACACACGCGGCTCCTCTCCAAACACCTCGTACACACCTGACTCCTCTCCGTACACCTTGTACACACTCAGCTCTGTTCCATACACCTCGTACACACCTGGCTCTGCTCAGTACACCTCGTACACACCTGGCTCCGCTCCGTACACCTCAAACACACCTGGCTCCACTCTGTACATCTCGTACACACCTGGCTCCGCTTTATACACCTCGTACACACTTAGCTCGGCTCCATACACCTCGTACACATGCAGCTCCACTCCGTACACCTCGTACACACCGGGCTCCGCTCTGTACACCTCATACACACTCAGCTCTGCTCCATACACCTCGTACATACTCAGCTCTGCTCCATACAACCTCGTACACATGCAGCTCCGCTCCGTACACCTCGTACATATGCGGCTCCGCTCCGTATACCTCGTACACACCTGGCTCTGCTCTGTACATCTAGCACACACCCGGCTCCACTCCGTACACCTCGTACATATGCTGCTCCACTCCGTACACCTCGTACACACCTGGCTCCGCTCCGTACATCTAGTACACATGCGGCTCCGCTCCGTACACCTTGTACATATGCGGCTCTGCTACGTACACCTCGTACACACCTGGCTCTGCTCCGTACATCTAGTACACATGCGGCTCCGCTCCGTACACCTCGCACACACCTGCCTCCACTCCATACTCCTTGCACACATGTGGCTGCGCTCCATACACCTCGTACACACACGGCTCTGCTACATCCACACTGTTAATTCCTCCTGAACCCACACATAACCTCCACCTTATCATGACAAATAGCACAACAACGTCCTCAGTCCTGTATATACTGAGGAGCTGATCATGTGACTCCTGACTCCATTCACATTAGCACAAGTCTTCTCAGCACAGAGTGCAAGTGGAGATGAATGCAAGCTCTCACTGCGGGGGCGCAATATGCGGCCGGCAGTGGAGACCGCGGGTGCTGCAGGAAGGGGCCCAGCAGCACCCTCCCCGACGCGGTGCCCGGGGCTCATGCCCCGCCAGCCCCCTACTAGATACGGCCCTTTTCAAGGAGCCTGCAAGTTTTCCCCATAGCTGTGTGTGCTTCCTCTGGGTTCTCCAGTTTCCTCCCACATGCCAAAGACTTACTGATAGGAAATAGATTGTGAGCCCAAACAAAGCCATTGATGATGACTAGAGATGAGCAAACTTTCCTCACACATGTTCACCAATTTCAAATTTGGCACAAACGTTGACGATTTGGTTCATGATTGGAAAAAGTCTGGGGTCAAAATGCTTGTCGAAAGACCCGGTTGCTGAGAACACCCCTAACCAAAGGTTAGGTAAGTTTACAGCCATCAGATCTATCGGTTTCTTTCAACCTAATGAATTTAAGTGAGCTTTAAAATAAAGTTTTTAAAGGGAGTAAACCACCAGGATTTAGGGCTATACAGCAGGTGATTGAAATGTGCAGCATAATATCACGAGTTAGGTCTGTTCACACTTATAAAACACTATAATATGGATAATGTTTCTTGAAAATGGACAGTCCCTTTATTTAATTTCCTTCCTTATGTTTAGAATAAACAATTTTGGCATGTGCAACAGTGTGTTATAACATTAATCTTGGACCTGTCATATATTGCTGCCCAATAGCCTTATTCAACATTCCAGATAAATTGGTAATGAGCAGAAAAAAATATTTTCTTTATCTTATTTCTCCTCCAAATATGAAAGACTTAAAAAAATCAATATCCCTCTTTACTGCAAAACCCAGGTGTTATCAGTGGCCTGGGGAGTGGAATTTGTAAATTAGGTACCTTCTGCTGCCCACCCCATGGAGGGATTAATGAGGAGCTAGGTAACAAGAGTAGGCAATCAATAATATACCCTAAGCCAGTGATGGCGAACCTATGGCACGCGTGCCAGGGGTGGCACGCAGAGCCGCCTCCGCTGGCACGCGGCCTCGCCATAACACTGCCGCTTTGATCTGCCGGCATGCGCCGCGCCGCCGGCAGATCACAGCTGTATCTGAGCAGAGGAGACATTTCTCCTCTCTCAGACACTTCTAGGCCCGCCCTCCTGGCCAGCGTCATGTGACAGTGGTCACGTGACGCGCCTGGCATCACGTGACCACCCTCAATGCTGGAGACAGGATGCAAGCTGCAGCAGCGGTGAAGGAAGAAAGGTGAGTATGAAAGTTTTTGTTTTTTTTACCAGCAGCCAGGATGGGGCCATACAAGGAGGAGGAAGATGGGGCAATACTAGGAGGAGGAGGATGGGGCAATACTAGGAGGAGGAGGCGGAGGATGATGGGGCAATACTTGGAGGAGGAGGATGATGGGGCAATACCTGGAGGAGGATGATGGGGCAATACCTGGAGGAGGAGGATGATGGGGCAATACCTGGAGGAGGAGGATGATGGGGCAATACCTGGAGGAGGAGGATGATGGGGCAATACAAGGAGGAGGATGATGGGGCAATACCTGGAGGAGGAGGATGATGGGGCAATACAAGGAGGAGGATGATGGGGCAATACTAGGAGGAGGATGATGGGGCAATACAAGGAGGAGGATGATGGGGCAATACCTGGAGGAGGATGATGGGGCAATACCTGAGGAGGAGGATGATGGGGCAATACAAGGAGGAGGATGATGGGGCAATACTAGGAGGAGGATGATGGGGCAATACAAGGAGGAGGAGGATGGGGCAATACTAGGAGGAGGAGGATGGGGCAATACCTGGAGGAGGAGGATGATGGGGCAATACAAGGAGGAGGATGATGGGGCAATACTAAGAGGAGGAGGATGGGGCAATACAAGGGGGAGGAGGATGGGGAAATACCTGGAGGAGGAGGATGGATGATGGGGCAATACTAAGAGGAGGATGGATGGATGGATGGATGGATGGGGCAATACTAAGAGGAGGATGGATGGATGGGGCAATACTAAGAGGAGGATAGATGGATGGATGGGGCAATACTAGGAGGAGGATGGATGGGGCAATACGAAGAGGAGGCAGGATGGATGGGGCAATACTAAGAGGATGATGGATGGATGGATGGGGCAATACTAATAGGGGGCAGGATGGGGCATATTATTATGTGATGGGGCAGGATGGGGCAATACTAACAGGGGGCAGGATGGGGCATATTGTTATGTGATGGCAGGATGTGGCATATTATTATGTGATGAGGACAAGGATGGGGCAGATTACTATGTAATGGAGGCAAGAATAGGGCAATACTACCAGGGGGCAAGTTGGGGCATATTACTATGTGATGGGGACAAAGGTGGTGCAATAATACCAAGGGACAAGGATGGGGCACATTACTGCTGGATGGGGCATATTACTACATGGGGACAAGGATGAGACACATTACTGCAGGTTGGAGCATATAACTTCAAGGGGACACGGATGGGGCATATTACTACAAGGGGAGAAGGATAGGGCATTACTGCAGGATGGGGAATATTGCTGCAAGAGGACAAGGATAGGGCATTACTACATGATGGGGCAGGATAGGGACATTACCACACTGGACAAGGATGGGACATTACCGAAGGGGACAAGGATGGGGCATACTACAAGGGGATAAGGATGAAGACATTACTACAAGAAGGGGGTCAGGATAGGAACATTACTGCCAGGAGAGGGTCAGGATGGAGCACAACTGCAAGGAGAGGGTCAGGATGGAACATACAGCTAGGAGAGGATCAGAATGGAGCAAAAAGCTAGAAGGAGAGGATCAGGATGGAGAACATAGCTAGAAGGAGGTGGTCAGGATGGAGCACATAACTACAAGGAGAGGGTCAGGATGGGACACATTACTAGAATGAGAGGGTCAGGATAGGACACATTACTAGAAGGAGACAATCAGAATGGAGCACATTACTACAAAGAGAGGGTCAGGATGGAGCACATTATTACAAGGAGAGGATCAGAATGGAGCACATTACTACAAGGAGAGGGTCAGGATTGAGCACATTACTACAAGGAGAGTATCTGGATGGAGCCCGTAACTAGAAGGAGAGGGTCAGGATGGAGCACATAGCTAGAAGGGGAAGGACAAGATGGAGCACATAACTACAATGGGAAGGTCAGGATGGGAAGCATTACTACACGGAGAGAGTCAGGATGGAGCACATAGCTACAAGGAGAGGGTCAAGATGGGACACATTACTGCAAGGAGAGGGTCATGATGGAGATATTACTACAAGATGAGGACCATGATTTCAGTATGAAATCTGCTTGTATTCCTTGATAAAATCTATCTCCTATCTGTCTAACATTCTGCATTTTTTCCATACAGATCAGTCCACCTGCTGTTTCTAGAAAGGGCAGTGGCAGCGGCTCGGTTTCAATGTGCAGTACACATGAGCTGGATGACCACTGCTGAAGAGAAGAGAAGACTGCAAAGGTAAGTTTAAAATCAATTAATTGTTAAAATAATTGAATTGATCATCAATGTTTCAGGACTACAAGCCCTGTACAGGGAAGAGAGTTAGCATCTGCTGGCTCACCCCCTGTGCAGCGCTTGTGATTACCACTCCTACTGTAATTTAGGTTATATTATCGTGTTGGCACTTCGCCATAAATAATTTTGTTTTAGGTTGCAGTTTGGGCACTCGGCCTCAGAAAGGTTCGCCATCACTGCCCTAAGCCATTGGGTCCTGGCACTGGAAGAGGTGGGACCTTATGCAAAGGAAAGATGCCTCACCACCTCACTACAGAGGGTTGCTACATCTTGGAACTTCCATACAATGCAGCAGTGTACTATATGCCTACAGTCCACACTTTGCAGACCTCATGTATCCACCCCATAAGATGCTTGTTCTGGAGGAGCTGAATTTTCCCACCACCCCAAGAGTTGAGGGTGCTTCACCACAACCAGTGCAGCCTGCAGAGGAGATAACAACATATGTGAGCTGGAGTACGACTGCACTCCCAGTATTAAATGGCAAAAACAGCATAGTGTCTAGACAGCTGAGGTTTGGTATTCTCAGGATGAGAAAGGCAATTTTTATGGCCCTCACCACCCTAAAAATAGCAGGCCCCAGCCGCCCCAGAACTGGTACCTCCATAAGATTTGCCAATCCTGCACTTCGCCCCAGCTCTTTCTGTCATGGTGCGGTGTTCAATTAAAAAGGTTCACCAATCTCAAATTCGAGCTGTTTTGGTCGGAGTTCGAGTCATTTGACGAATGTCAAAAATTAGCTTAAAATTTGGCAGTTCGAGGTTATGTTCAATAACGGTTCAAAAATGCAGCAGATCCGGACAAAAAAACGCATCTACTGCATTTTCCGCCTAATGAATGAGCTGTCCGGGGCACTTTCACTTCCGCAATGTATATACATACATTGCGGAAGTGAAATTAAGTAAAAGAAAGGGTTAAAAATAAAAAAATCTCTATGCTCACTTGGCCGGCGATCCACTGCTGCCTCCAGCACCACCTGCCTGTATGACCTTCCATGTTGTCACAACCGGGATGCGTCATCAGGTCACATGACCGCAGTTTTTTATTTTTCAGTTCTGCGCTCCCCGCTGCCTGACAGCAGGATCCTCTGCTCCCCCCGCAGCCTCCCCACCCGATCCTAAGTTAGGATAGGATGGGGAGGCGGTGGGGGGAGTGGAGGATCCTGCTGTCAGGTGGCAGGGAAGCTGTCAGCGGCTGTCAGCATTGTTTAAAAGCCGGCGGCTTTTTACCACTGGCTTTTAAACAAAGAAGTGGGGAATTGCAGTTTTTTTCCTCTGCTGCCAGACCTCTTTATAGGGTCCAGCAGCAGAGGAATTGCATTTCCCTTGATTTACATTGGACTCGTTACTGTGCGAGTAATCGCTAGGAAACTCTGAGTAACGAGTAGAGCGAGTACCCTACTATTTGCCGAGTAACGAGTAGTAATGAGTAGACTTGCTCATCCCTATTTCTAACCCTGTCTGAGGCCTGTTGAGTATACATGGATTGAATTCATAAGCTGGGCAATTCACTTATCTATAGCTGCCGACCACTTGAAAAATATATGAGATGAGATTAAACAACCAATGGGAGGTTTGAAGTTTCATCTCATGGTAGGTTGTGTCCAAGAATGAACGTTCATAAAAAATAACCATTCTTTATTCAAAAGGTCCTTTATGTGGAAGGTCGCCATTTTATGCCATTTCCGAAAAAGCATGTACAAATGTTTAATTATACTTGTGGATCATGGTGTCTGTGTCTAGATTTTGATGATGCATAATTTTTATATAGACATCTGCTGTTTTATTATTCCCTTTGGGAATATTCACCTGATGTGTCTAGTGTTTGTGGTCACACATGCTCAACAGGTTAGATCTACAAGATCCTCTTATAAGAAAATTACAAAACATATTGCTCCATGTGTGAATCGATAAAGAGAACATTTGGAAAAAGTGTGATTGGCTCTCACCTCAGATGATTGTGCTAAGCATGCGCAACACTGGAATCAGCATGACATCACCACTGGCCTGCTGCTGCACCGACCACAATACTGAATGCATGGAGCTGTATCATGCAATTGGAAGGCGAAAGGAGCCACAGGAAGGAGGAGGCAATCCGGATCCAATAAGTTCAAGTGCTTTTATTGTCTACACATTTCAGGGACAATGCATCCCCTTCCTCAGGTACATTTACGGTTATCACCCTTGAGTTCCATGGCAATAAATTATACAATTATATTGTCATATAATTATATTTTTGAACATACAGTAATCATTAAAAAATTCCAATAACTTGCAAAGGAGTGGTTTCCACAAAAAACACATGACTTGTAATTTAATAATAAAATATATGAGAACAATTAAAAATAGACATAAATATAACAGAAGTTATATATCTCATTAAAAAGACTTTTAAAACAAATTATCTAAGAGAAGGAAAATATTTAAATACTAAAAGGGTCAAACTTAAATATTAATCTGATATTTCAAAACTAACATATTATATATATATTCAATAGTTTTGTCAGAGCCCTCTAGAGTAAGTGGGGCTAGTTTAGAGCTGTCTGTCATACATCTCACATACTTAGACACTTGGTCTATGACATGGTGTGGGGGGGGGGGTTATTTTTCTGTTGTATTGTTTCCTGCTTATAATTGGTCACCATTATAGAGGTGAAGAAGTATAGAAGTAAAGACTGTCTTATAACCCACTTGGACTTATAAAATGTTAACTTATTGCTAATATCTCCCCAAAGTAGAAGCAAAATGTCTTTTTTAATTCTGCTCTGCAGCCATTTTTATATTTTGTATCCAGTTCAACATGAAAAATTTGGTGAAAGGTCGTGTTTAAATCAAAAGTTAACAAGGTCACTATTCCAGGATACCAACCTCTCTGTAAAGTATATGCCCCATTAAAACACATATCCTATCCTATATAATCCTATCCTATATAATAAAAGCCGAAGGCCACTTCCGGAATATTACTTCCGTGATGGTCTCCACCCATGATCCTGATGTGTCACCACTGCGCGGTCCCCCGGCTACAAGGAGCGGCGGAGGAAGGTTCCGCTCTCGGAACTTCCGTCCGCCCTCCAGCCTCTCCCCTCCACCCACCACCGTACCTGGCGGGGGGCAGGGGGGCCGAGCGCCCCGTGCCCCAAGCCATCAGGGGCCCATTGCCCCCACCCCCTGGGGGACCCCGTGCTGCCAGCCGCCCGCCCGGAGAGGAGGGAGGACGGGACTTCCTGTCCTGCACCTCTGCCCGCCCCTCCTCTCCTCCTACACCAGCCGCACGCCGGCCGGCCCGCGGTGAGTCTGCACCCACCCAGCTACGCCTCTGCCCTCCAGCCTCCCCTGCCCTCCAGCCTCCCCTGCCCTCCAGCCTCCCCTGCCCTCCTGCCTCTTCAGCCTCCCCTCCAGCCTCCCTTCACCTCCAGCCTCCCCTGCCCTCCAGCCTCCCCTGCCCTCCAGCCTCCCCTGCCCTCCAGCCTCTCCTGCTCTCCAGCCTCCCCTGCCCTCCTGCCTCCCCAGCCTCTCCAGCCTCCCCAGCCTCCCCTCCCTCCTCAGCCTCTCCACCCTGCCCTGCAGCCTCTCCCCTCCCGCCTCCGCTCTCCCCTCCCGCCTCCGCTCCCGCCTCCGCTCTCCCCTCCAGCCTCCACTCTCCCCTCCAGCCTCCACTCTCCCCTCCAGCCTCCACTCTCCCCTCCAGCCTCCGCCCTCCAGCCTCCGCTCTCCCCTCTAGCCTCCGCTCTCCCCTCCAGCCTCCGCTCTCCCCTCCAGCCTCTGCTCTCCCCTCCAGCCTCCGCTCTCCCCTCCAGCCTCTCCCCTCCAGCCACCGCTATCCCCTCCAGCCTCTCCCCTTCCGCCTCCGCTCTCCCCTCCAGCCTCCGTTCTCCCCTCCAGCCTCCGTTCTCCCCTCCAGCCTCTCCTGCCTCCCCAGCCTCTCCAGCCTCCCCTGCCTCCCCAGCCTCTCCACCCTTCCCTGCCCTGCAGCCTCTCCCCTCCCGCCTCCGCTCTCCCCTCCCGACTCCGCTCTCCCCTCCAGCCTCCGCTCTCCCCTCCAGCCTCCGCTCTCCCCTCCCGCCTCCGCTCTCCCCTCCCGCCTCCGCTCCCGCCTCCGCTCTCCCCTCCAGCCTCCACTCTCCCCTCCAGCCTCCACTCTCCCCTCCAGCCTCCGCCCTCCAGCCTCCGCTCTCCCCTCTAGCCTCCGCTCTCCCCTCCAGCCTCCGCTCTCCCCTCCAGCCTCTGCTCTCCCCTCCAGCCTCCGCTCTCCCCTCCAGCCTCTCCCCTCCAGCCACCGCTATCCCCTCCAGCCTCTCCCCTTCCGCCTCCGCTCTCCCCTCCAGCCTCCGTTCTCCCTCCAGCCTCCGTTCTCCCCTCCAGCCTCCGTTCTCCCCTCCAGCCTCTCTCCCCCAGCCTCCTGCCTCCCCAGCCTCTCCAGCCTCCCTGCCTCCCAGCCTCTCCACCCTTCCCTGCCCTGCAGCCTCTCCCCTCCCGCCTCCGCTCTCCCCTCCCGACTCCGCTCTCCCCTCCAGCCTCCGCTCTCCCCTCCAGCCTCCGCTCTCCCCTCCAGCCTCCGCTCTCCCCTCCGCCTCCCCTCAGCCTCCGCTCATCCCCTCCAGCCTCTCCCCTCCGCTCCCAGCTCTCCCCTCCAGCCTCCGCTCCCTCCAGCCTCCGCTTCTCCCCTCCAGCCTCCGCTCTCCCCTCCAGCCTCTCTGCCTCTCACCTCCCAGCCTCCGCTGCTCCGCCCTCCCCGCCTCCGCTCTCCCCCCCTCCCTCCAGCCCCGCTTCCCCTCCAGCCTCCCCTTCCGCCTCCGCTCTCCCCTCCAGCCTCCGCTCTCCCCCTCCGCCTCCGCTTCTCCCCTCCCAGCCTCCGCTCTCCCCTCCACCTCCCTCTACTCTCCCCAGCCTCTCAGCCTCCCCTGCCCTCCCAGCCTCCGCCCCTCCCCTCTAGCCTCCGCTCTCCCCTCCAGCCTCCGCTCTCCCCTCCAGCCTCCGCTCTCCCCTCCAGCCTCGTCCCCTCCGCTCTCCCCTCAGCCCGCTACCCTCAGCTCTCCCTTTCCGCCTCCGCTCTCCCCTCCAGCCTCCGTTCTCCCTCCACCTCGTTCTCCCTCCAGCCTCCGTTCTCCCTCCATCCCTGCCTCCCAGCCTCTCCACCTCCCCTGCCTCCCCAGCCTCTCACCTCCTCACCCTGCCACTCCCTCGCTCCTCTCACTCCTCCCCCTACTCGTCTCCCCTCCGCCTCCGCTCTCCTCCTCCGCCTCTCTCGCCTCTCCCCTCCCGCCTCAGCTCTCCCCGCCTCCGCTCCCTCCGCTCCTCTCCTAGCCTCTCACCTCCCTCAGCCTCCCCTCGCCTCCGCTTCCCTCTCCCTCCGCCTCCACCTCCCCTCCAGCCTCCCCTCCGCCTCCGTCTCCCCTCCGCCTCCCTCGTACCTCCCTCCAGCCTCCCACCACTCCCTCCAGCCTCCCTCTCCTCCGCTCCGCCCGTCTCTCCGCCTCCGCTCCTCCAGCCTCCCCTCCAGCTCGCTTCCCTCCAGCGCCTCTCCTTCCCCTCCAGCCCCGCTCTCCCCTCCAGCCTCTCCCCTCCAGCCTCCGTCTCCCTCCAGCCTCCGTTCTCCCCTCCAGCCTCCGTTCTCCTCAGCCTCCGTCTCCCTCCTGCCTCCCAGCCTCTCCAGCCTCCTGCCTCCCCAGCCTCTCCACCCTTCCCTGCCCTGCAGCCTCTCCCCTCCGCCTCCGCTCTCCCCTCCCGACTCCGCTCTCCCCTCCAGCCTCCGCTCTCCCTCCAGCCTCCGCTCTCCCTCCAGCCTCCGTTCTCCCCTCCAGCCTCTCCTGCCTCCCCAGCCTCTCCAGCCTCCCCTGCCTCCCCAGCCTCTCCACCCTTCCCTGCCCTGCAGCCTCTCCCCTCCCGCCTCCGCTCTCCCCTCCCGCCTCCCCTCTCACCTCCCACCTCCCCTCTCACCTCTGCTCTCCCCTCCAGCCTCCGCCCTCCAGCCTCCCTCCAGCCTCCACTCTCCCCTCCACCCTCCGCACTCCCCTCCACCCTCCCCTCCATCCTCCCCTCCAGCCTCCGCCCTCCCCTCCAGCCTCCGCCTTCCCCTCCAGCCACCGCTCTCCCCTCCATCCTCTGCCCTCCAGCCTCCGCTCTCCCCTCCAGCCTCTGCCCTCCTGCCTCCGCTCTCCCCTCCAGCCTCTGCCCTCCAGCCTCCGCTCTCCCCTCCAGCCTCTGCCCTCCAGCCTCCGCTCTCCCCTCCAGCCTCTGCCCTCCAGCCTCCGCTCTCCCCTCCAGCCTCTGCCCTCCAGCCTCCCCTCTCCCCTCCAGCCTCTGCCCTCCAGCCTCCCCTCTCCCCTCCAGGCTCTCCCCTCCCGCCTCCCCTCCAGCCTCCAGCCACCGCTCTCCCCTCCAGCCTCTCCCTCCACCCTCCCCTCCAGCCTCTCCCCTCCAGCCTCCGCTCTCCCCTCCAGCCTCCGCTCTCCCCTCCAGCCTCTGCTCTCCCCTCCAGCCTCTGCTCTCCCCTCCAGCCTCTGCTCTCCCCTCCAGCCTCCCCTCTGCCCTCCGCCCTCCCCTGTCCTCTGCCCTCCAGCCTCCCCTGTCATCTGCCCTCCAGCCTCCCCTGTCCTCTGCCCTCCACCCTCCCCTGTCCTCTGCTCTCCACCCTCCCCTGTCCTCTGCCCTCCAGCCTCCCCTCTCCCCTCCAGGCTCGCCCCTCCAGCCTCCCCTCCAGCCTCCAGCCACCGCTCTCCCCTCCAGCATCTCCCCTCCACCCTCCCCTCCAGCCTCTCCCCTCCAGCCTCCGCTCTCCCCTCCAGCCTCCGCTCTCCCCTCCAGCCTCCGCTCTCTCCTCCAGCCTCTGCTCTCCCCTCCAGCCTCTGCTCTCCCCTCCAGCCTCTGCTCTCCCCTCCAGCCTCCGCTCTCCCCTCCAGCCTCCGCTCTCCCCTCCAGCCTCCGCTCTCCCCCCCAGCCTCCGCTCCCCCCTCCAGCCTCCGCTCCAGCCTCCGCTCCACCCTCCGCACTCCCCTCCACCCTCCGCACTCCCCTCCACCCTCCGCACTCCCCTCCAGCCTCCGCACTCCCCTCCAGCCTCCAGCCTCTGCTCTCCCCTCCAGCCTCTGCTCTCCCCTCCAGCCACCGCTCTCCCCTCCAGCCTCTGCCCTCCAGCCTCCCCTGTCCTCACCCCTCCTCACCCCTCCAGCCTCCCCTGTCCTCACCTCTCCTCACCCCTCCAGCCTCCCCTCTCCTCACCCCTCCTCACCCCTCCAGCCTCCGCTCTCCTCACCCCTCCATATGCAATGTACACTATGTGTATATATGTGTGTATGTAGTCACTTCCCTCACTTTGTCCCCACTTCCCTCACTTTGTCCGCACACATACACACACACACACACACACACACACACACCGCTATACTTACCACCAGCCCTGCATCAGCCGCCTAGATCCTGAGTCGACATGTCGCCACCCCCAAACTACTGGATCCAATATAGCGTCCAAGAAGTCTCCCCAAACTTCCCGAACGCCGTATTGGATCCAGTCGTCCGCGGGCGGCGACATGTCAACTCAGGATCCAGCCGGCGGGGAAGATGCAGGGTCGGTGCTAACTATAGCGGAGTCTGTGTGTGTGTGTGTGTGTATGTATGTATGTGTGTGCTGACCACTCTGCCCACGGCGCTGCCCTGCCGACTCTGCCCACGCCACTGTGCTGACCAATCTCACCGCACTCACTGCTAACCACTCAGCCACGGCACTCACTGCTAACCACTGAGCCACCGCACTCACTGCTAACCACTGAGCCACCGCACTCACTGCTAACCACTGAGCCACCGCACTCACTGCTAACCACTGAGCCACCGTATACTCTGCTACCCACTGAGCCACCTGTATACACACAATTCATTTCACCGCACTCCCCTAACTATTAGTAAGTCAACTATATATGGATTCTAGACTACCCGATTCTTTAGAATCGGGCCGCCATCTAGTATGTCATAAATGTCATATATATCCCAACTAGTATTCTTTTTATGTGTCAGAGCAGAGTCGCTCTGTGATTCCATTCGGCACAGGGAAACTATATGCCCAGAGGAGAGGCCATGTAATAAATGCAAAGTGGAAGGAATAAATAAATGCACTTACTATTACTGAAAAATGTTGTATAGCCTCAATTTATTCAAAGACCTGAATGTTCCTGTGTCTACTGTGCGCAGTGTCATCAAGAAGTTTAAAGCCCATAGCACTGTGGCTAACCTCCCTAGATGTGGACGGAACAGAAAAATTGACGAGAGATTTCAATGCAAGATTGTGCAGATGGTGGATAAAGAACCTCGACTAACATCCAAACAAGTTCAAGCTGCCCTGCAGTCCGAGGGTACAACTGTGTCAACCCATACTACCTGTCTGCGTCTGAATGAAAAGGGACTGTATGGTAGGCTACACAAGAAGACCCCACTTCTTACCCCGAGACATAAAAAAGCCATGTTGGAGTTTGCCAAAACTTACCTGAGAAAGCCTAAAATGTTTTGGAAGAATGTTCTCTCTTTTTGGGCAAATGCATCAACATAGAGTTTACATGAGAAAAAAGAGGCATTCAAAGAAAAGAACACGGTCCCTACAGTCAAACATGGCGGAGGTTCCCTGATGTTTTGGGTTTGCTTTGCAGCCTCTGGCACTGGAATGCTTGACCGTGTGCATGGCATTATGAAGTCTGACGACTACCAACAAATTTTGCAGCATAATGTAGGGCCCAGTGTGAGAAAGCTGGGTCTCCCTCAGAGGTCATGGGTCTTCCAGCAGGACAATGACCCAAAACACACTTCAAAAAAGCACTAGAAAATGGTTTGAGAGAAAGCACTGGAGACTTCTAAGGTGGCCAGCAATGAGTCCAGACCTGAATCCCATAGAACACCTGTGGACAGATCTAAAAATGGCAGTTTGCAGAAGGCACCCTTCAAATATCAGGGACCTGGAGCAGTTTTCCAAAGAAGAATGGTCTAAAATTCCAGCAGAGCATTGTATGAAACTCATTGATGGTTACCGGAAGCGGTTGATCGCAGTTATTTTGGCTAAAGGTTGTGCAACAAAGTATTAGGCTGAGGGTGCCAAAACTTTTGTCCGGCCCATTTTTGGAGTTTTGTGTGAAATAATCAATGTTTTGATTTTTGCTTCATTCTCGTTTGTGTTTTTTCATTTATGACAAATTAAATGAAGATAATAATACCAAAGAATTTGTGATTGCAATCATTTTCAGGAAGAAACTGAGTATTATCTGACAGAATTGCAGGGGTGTCAATACTTTTGGCCAACAATGTACATAGATAGAAAAATGTCAAAAAGCTATATAATGTCCCACCCACGTATAAATTATAGCTTGCACTCTGTAGTGCATTTTATTTGGCACTGAAGGGTGCTTAGTAGTGATGAGCGAGCATGCTCGCCACTACTCGGTACTCGCACGAGTATCACTGTACTTGGGCTACTCGGCGAGCACCGAGTAATCTCGCGATACTCGTGCTGTGCTCGTGGTCGTCATCCCTGCATGTTGGCGCTCTTTTGAGAGCCAGCCCACGTGCAGGGATTGGCTGGCAGACCACTGCAATGCCACAGCCCTGTTAGTTGTGACATTGCAGTGATTGGCCGGCCTGCACAGCATGACCGAGCCTTTATAAGACCCGGCCGCGCTGTGCTCTGCACACAGGCATCCAGACAGTGAGTGTAGAGACAGTGTCTGCTGCTGCTTAGGGACAGATTTGCGGCCCTCATAGGTAGATCCGGAGCAGGGCTGCAAACTGCTGCTGAGCTGACCACAACAGTCCTTCTCAGGACTAATCTAGGAGGATATAGGCAGGGTGATCCAGATCGGAGTCCAAGATTTCCAGTGACCAGAACAGTCCTTCTCAGGACTAATCTAGGAGGATATAGGCAGGGTGATCCAGATCGGAGTCCAAGCTTTTCTGTGACCATTACAGTCACTAGACTGTTGTACTTACTAGCTTGATCCAGGTTAGGACATAGGGACTAAAATCCTCATCTCCTGTGACCATTAGAGTAACCAGACTGGTGTACGTACTACCTTGATACAGGTTAGGGACTAAAATCCTCATCTCCTGTGACCATTAGAGTCACCAGACTGGTGTACGTACTACCTTGATACAGGTTAGGGACTAAAATCCTAATCTGTGACCATTAGAATCACCAGACAGGTGTACGTACTACCTTTTTAGGGACTAAAATCCTACTCTCCTGTGACCATTGCATTCACCAGACTGGTGTACTTAATACCTTGATACAGGTTAGGGCCTAAAATCCTAATAATCTGTGACCATTACAGTCAGCAGGCTGGTGTACTTAATACCTTGATACAGGTTAGGGCCTAAAATCCTAATAATCTGTGACCATTACAGTCACCAGACTGTTGTCGCTGTATACAAGCAAAATGCGCAAGGGCGTTGGCAAGGAACAAGGAAGTGAACGTGATGGTGGTGCAGGCAGAGGCCGAGGTCGTGTGCAAGCACTAATTTTGTAACAAGAAAGGGGCACATCTACTCGCTCACACATCCTGTCCCAAATTCTTGGGGCCCGCTGCAGTACACCGCTCTTGAACCAACACCAGTGTCAACAGGTTATTTCTTGGATAGCGGATAATGCTTCAAGTCAGATTGGCACCTCCACAAACACCCTGTCTTCCACACGGTCAAGTGTCAGTAGCCGTGATACTGCACCGCACATTTCCCAACCTGATCCTCCTTCCTACCACCAGGCCGAGTACACGTCCACGGACATTACTGATCCCACACTTGGACACTCGAAAGTCCAGAAGTGTGTACCCATGGGTGAGTGGAGGTACATGGCAAATTCCCATAACAAAATTTAAATTCAGTTGTCATTTGTTGGTGGTGTGGTGAAGTCTGGCCCAATCCAACCCTTGTTCATCTTGATCAGAGTCAGCCTGTCAGCATTTCAGTTGACAGGCGGGTGCGTTTATCAGTAATGATTCCACCTGCAGCACTGAAAACACGCTCTGACAATACACTAGCGGCAGGGCAGGCCAGGACTTCCAAGGCTTAGAGAGCCAATTCATGCCACGTGTCCAGCTTGGAGACTCAATAATTGTAAGGCACAGGGGAATCTAGCAGTACAATTGTTTGATCTGCAAGGTACTCCTTCAGCATCTGGCCAAACTTAGCATTTCTTGTGGCACTACCCCTTACCTCAGGGGCTGTGGTACGTGAGGGGCTGAGAAAACTGTCCCACATCGTAAAGACTGTTTCCCTACCTCTGGCGGATTGGACTTGTGCCCCTCTCGGCCGTACGCCTTGGTTGTCCACCGATTCCTGACCTATGCCGCTAGCGTTTTGTGAGGGGAATGATTTGCCTACTTCCGTGACTATGGCCTTCTGGAAATGCTGCATTTTGGCTGACCTCTCCGCCTCAGGAATGAGAGACATAAAGTTCTCCTTGTAGCGTGGGTCTAACAGTGTTGCCAATCAGTACTGATTGTCGGCCAAGATGTTGTGAACGCGAGGGTCATGAGCCAGGCAGCTTACCATAAAGTCAGCCATGTACGCCAGACTCTTAACAGCCATCGCTTCAGTATCCAGACCAACACGATGACTGAACATGCTGTCCTCTTCCTCCTCCTCCTCCTCATCTCCACTGTCTTCTGGCCAGCCACGCAGAATCGAGGGTATGACTGGTGTGCATGTCATATCCTCAATTTGGCCAGAGAGTTGCTCCATGTCTTCATCCTCCTCCTCCTCATCATAGTCCTCCACTGCACGTTGTGATGAAATGAGGCTGGGCTGTGTGTTTTCACCCACACCCACTACTGTTTCTTGCTCCAAGTCATCGCGCTCGGCCTGCAATGCATCCTCTTTGTTTTTCAACAGAGACCGTTTTAGAAGGCAGAGTAGTGGTATGGTGACGCTAATAATGGCGTCATCGCCGCTCACCATCTTGGTGGAGTCCTCAAAGTTTTGGAGGACGGTACATAGGTCGGACATCCATCTCCACTCCTCAGGTGTTATGTGTGGAGTTTGACCCATTTCCCGACGGCTTAGGTGATGCAGGTAGTCCACAACTGCCCTCTTCTGCTCACATATCCTCACCAACATGTGCAGAGTTGAATTCCAACGCGTGGGGACATCACACACCAGTCTGTGGGCCGGAAGACGCAAACGGCGCTGAAAGCCGGCAAGGCCGGCTGAAGCAGCAGGTGACTTGCGAAAATGTGCAGACAGACGGCAAACTTTTACCAGCTGTTCAGACAGCTCTGGGTATGACTTTAGAAACCTCTGAACCACCAGGTTGAGCACATGGCCCACGCATGGAACATGCGTCAGCTGGCCTCGCCTCAAAGCTGCCACCAGGTTCCGGACATTGTCACACAGGACCTTTCCTGGCTTTAGGTTCAGAGGTGTGAGCCAGTGATCTGCCTGCTGTTTCAGAGCTGTCCACACCTCTTCTGCATTGTGGGGTTTGTCACCTATGCAGACTAGCTTCAGCACAGCCTGTTGCTGCTTCGCGGAGGCAGTGCTGCTACTGGTGTGGAGGGTACAGTGGATGAGGATGAGGAGGAGGAGGAGGATGAAGAGCATGACATTCCGGAGCTGTAGAGTGTCGGTCAAACCCTGACAGAGGTAGGGCCTGCTATCCTTGCTGTGGGAAGGACGTGTTCCGTCCCTCGCTCAGACTGTGTCCCAGCCTCCACAATATTAACCCAATGTTTTGTCAAGGAGATGTAGCCGCCTTGCCCACAAGCACTTCTCCACGTGTCTGTGGTTTGGTGGACTTTGACTGAAACAGCGTTGTTCAGGGCACGTGTGATGCTGTTGGACACGTGGTAATGCAATGCGGGGACGGCACATCTGGAGAAATAGTGGCGGCTGGGGACCGAGTAACGTGGGACAGCAGCCGCCTTCAGGTCGCGGAATGCTTCCGTCTCCACCAGCCGGAAAGGCAACATTTATACCGCTATGAGTCGCGAAATGTGATAATTCAGGACTGTGGCATGTGGGGCATTGGCAGCGTATTTGCGCCTGCGTTCAAAGGTTTGCTGAATGGATAATTGAACGCTGCGCTGGGACAAGGACGTGCTTGATGGTGAGGTTATTTGTGCGTGGGCAACTTCAGATGCAGGGCCGGAGGCTTGTTCGCGGCCAGCATGTACAGGGGATTGGCTCGCACGCACAACATGCGAAGACGTAGCAGTGATATCAGCAAGCACCGCTCCTCGACTCTGTTGTACTTCCCACAAAGTCGGGTGCTTGGCTGACATGTGCCTCATCATGCTGGTGGTGGTCAGGCTGCTAGTTTTCGTACCCCTGCTGCTGCTGGCATGGCAGGTGTTGCAAATGGCCTTTTTAGAGTCATCTGGAGCCAACTTAAAAAACTGCCAGACTCGGGAACACCTAACATTTGCACAGGTACCTTGTGTCGTGTTGTTGTTCCGGGGAACGGTTGCCCGCCTTCTGCCTGCGGACCCGACCCTGCTTCGTACTGCCTGTTGGGATGCTAAGCCTCCCTCCCCCTGTGCACTGCTGTCCTCGCTCTGCATATCCTCCTGCCAGGTCGGGTCAGCTACTGGATCATCCACTACGTCGTCTTCCTCTTCCTTGGCAAATCGCTGGACTGCTCCTCCTTCTCCTCATGTGCCACCATGATGACCGTTACAATAGTTAGGCTGTTGTTTCAGGTATACCCCCAGTGGAAAATTTTTACGCCCATTCTTTTTGAATGGCCATTACAACGACAGGATACCCGCTCCTTTTCAATGGAAATTTGTTTTGAGGCCCTCATGCACGTCTCTATCCAGGGACAATGTGGAGCCTCCCAATTTTTGGCTGCCCTGGCCAAAGGGCTAGACTACAATAAACCCACTTCATGTTAACAGGCCCTCCTGCACGTCTCTATTCTGGGACAATGTGGAGCCTCCCAATTTTTGGCTGCCCTGCCAAAGTGCAATAATACAATACACCCACTTGAGGGTTACAGGGCCTACTACATGTCTGTATGCATGGGTCATTGTTGAACCTCCCAATTTTTGGCTGCCCTGCCAAAGGGCTATACTACAATACACCCACTTGAGGTTTTCAGGCCCTCCTGCACGTCTCTATCCTTGGACAATGTGGAGCCTCCCAATTTTTGGCTGCCCTGCCAAAGGACTATACTACAATACACCCACTTGAGGTTTACAGGCCCTACTACACGTCTGTATGCATGGGTCATTGTTGAACCTCCCAATTCTTGGCTGCCCTGCCAAAGGGCAATACTACAATACACCCACTTGAGGGTTGCAGGCCCTCCTGCATGTCTGTATCCAGGGTCATTGTTGAGCCTCCCAATTTTTGGCTGCCCTGCCAAAGGGCAATACTACAATACACCCACTTGAGGGTTACAGGCCCTACTACATGTCTGTATGCATGGGTCATTGTTGAACCTCCCAATTTTTGGCTGCCCTGGCTAAAGGGCTATACTACAATACACCCACTTGAGGTTTACAGGACCTCCTGCACGTCTCTATCCTGGGACAATGTGGAGCCTCCCAATTTTTGGCTGCCCTGCCAAAGGGCTATACTACAATACACCCACTTGAGGGTTACAGGCCCTACTACATGTCTGTATGCATGGGTCATTGTTGAACCTCCCAATTTTTGGCTGCCCTGCCAAAGGGCAATACTACAATACACCCACTTGAGGGTTACAGGCCCTCCTGCATGTCTGTATCCAGGGTCATTGTCGAACCTCCCAATTTTTGGCTGCCCTGCCAAAGGCCTATACTACAATACACCCACTTGAGGGTTACAGGCCCTACTACATGTCTGTATCCAGGGTCATTGTTGAGCCTCCCAATTTTTGGCTGCCCTGCCAAAGGGCAATACTACAATACACCCACTTGAGGTTTACAGGCCCTCCTGCATGTCTGTATCCAGGGTCATTGTTGAACCTCCCAATTTTTGGCTGTCCTGCCAAAGGCCTATACTACAATACACCCACTTGAGGGTTACAGGCCCTACTACAAGTCTGTATCCAGGGTCATTGTTGAGCCTCCCAATTTTTGGCTGCCCTGCCAAAGGGCAATACTACAATACACCCACTTGAGGTTTACATTCCCTCCTGCATGTCTGTATCCAGGGTCATTGTTGAACCTCCCAATTTTTGGCTGCCCTGCCAAAGGCCTATACTACAATACACCCACTTGAGGGTTACAGGCCCTACTACATGTCTGTATGCATGGGTCATTGTTGAACCTCCCAATTTTTGGCTGCCCTGCCAAAGGGCTATACTACAATACACCCACTTGAGGTTTACAGGCCCTCCTGCACGTCTCTATCCTGGGACAATGTGGAGCTTCCCAATTTTTGGCTGCCCTACCAAAGGGCTATACTACAATACAGCCACTTGAGGGTTACAGGCCCTACTACACGTCTGTATGCATGGGTCATTGTTGAACCTCCTAATTTTTGGCTGCCCTGCCAAAGGGAAATACTACAATACACCCACTTGAGGTTTTCAGGCCCTCCTGCATGTCTGTATCCAGGGTCATTGTTGAACCTCCCTATTTTTGGCTGCCCTGCCAAAGGCCTATACTACAATACACCCACTTGAGGGTTACAGGCCTTACTACATGTCTGTAAGCATGGGTCATTGTTGAACCTCCCAATTTTTGGCTGCCCTGGCCAAAGGGCTATACTATTATACACCCACTTCAGGTTTACAGGCCCTCATGCACGTCTCTATCCAGGGGCATTGGTGAACCTCCAAATTTTGGACTGCCCTGGCAAAGGAAAATACTACAATAGACCCAGTTCCTCAAAATAGGCACAATATTTCAAGACAGGGCTTCATGTACGTCTCTTGTCAGGGTCATCGGAGTGTCGCACAATGTTTTCAAGTAAAATCTTTCATGTAATCACAAAAAGTAACATACACCAGCTGTATCTCACTATTGGGTATGTGCCCTTAACATTTCCACCCTAAATATTCATTTTGGTATCATTTTGGAAGGTTTTCTGGTGACTCCGTAAAATTGGCGTGAAACTCGGACAACATTGTTCACAGCTGTGAACAATGAGTGAGAAATGCTTCCAGGGGTCTTCCCCATGGTGTTGCCATGTCATTTCAGCACTCTTCTGAGACTTGTGTGACATTTCTAGGGTTTTTCCATGCTGCCGGCAGTCATTTTATAAAAATACTCGTGTCTCCCATAGGATAACATTGGGCTCGGTACTCGGGCCGAGTACACGAGTATCTCGGGATGCTCGGCCCGAGCTTCGAGCACCCGAGCATTTTAGTACTCGCTCATCACTAGTGCTTAGTCTTGTATGTAGCTAAAAAAGATAATAAAATTTAAAACAACGTTGGGTCTTCCCCTATTTTCGATCACCTACTAGGATAAAGCCGATGGATGGAGCCTGTTAACCACAGCTAGCAGCTTTACCTTGGTACCTATTTGGTACCGGAGGATTCAGGGAACCAGGGGAGGAAATTTGTCTGCCATGTCACAAGTTTGATCATGTCAGATTGCAGAGAAATCATTTTTTACCGCCGATGTCAGTTTCTTTGATGTGATCACCTGACATGATTGGGAATGGGAAAAAAGTCCCAATTCATAATCTTTAGGGTTTCAGCTACAACCAGTAACTGAAACCCCAGACAGATTCTGACACTGGGAAGCGCTACAGGCTTTTTCATTCCTGACGCCTCTAGACGTCAGAAAGTAAGAAGTACTCTGAAATGCCGACGTCTAAGAAGTGCAGCCCTCGTTAAGGGGTTAATAAACTGTCCAGCTAAAAAATAAAAAAAATATTATTTATTATTCTAGCACCATTTATTCCATGGAGCTTTACATATGAAAAGGGCTGACAGTCTACAAGGGGTGGGTGAGGATACAGTAAGTGATAGTAGAGGTGAATGTGTGGAGGAATAGTTGACGGCTTGTCGGTAGAGGTGGGTCTTCAGGTTCGTTTTGAAGGTTTCTATGGTGGGTGAGAGTTTGATGTGTTGGGGTACGTAGTCCCAGAGTATGGAGAATGCACAGAATAATTCTTATATGTGATTATGTGAACATGTGGTAAGAGGAGAGGAAAGAAGGAGATCTTATTAAATTTTCAAGAAAAAAAATAAAATATTGGCCTGTTAATCTTGCTGTCCATACTGCATAGAAATAGTGAGAGGCTTAGTCTGGATGATAATGGTGACTGTAATCCCTGACAGTGAGCTCTAAATAATGGAGCCGGTGAGAGAGCTATAGGAGGAGAATGCGACAATTATGTAAATACCCCAATGAGAGAGTTGTGTATCTTTCCCATATTTGTGAGCCTTTATGTATTTTTCCTTTTCATTGTTCTTATTTCTCCTTATTCTTCAATGGTGCTTCAAAAACGGCATCATCCTATCTAATAACAAAAAAAGTCAGAATGAGGGAAGACAAACCTCCCCAAAATATAAAGGTTGCTAAGAGGTTAAAAAGTTCTATATCAAGCTCTTCACCAGCCAATGCCACAAAACCCCGCGGTGGAATCATTTCTGGAATTTACCGTCGCCGGGAATGATATGAACAGTTATGTCGCATATTTCAGGGAGGCTGTGGGACTTTTTCCATCAATTTCTGCATTGCCATTCACTCACTTTCCTTTTATCAATTTAATAATAAGGTCAGGCAAATATTTGATGTTTGATGAAGTGTTTTGACCTTTCGACTAATACATTTAAATTAAACTTTGAAGAGCAGATCTTGATCGAAAAGGTGAGGATGGATATTATTTGTAGTCACAAGATATTTACATATGTGGGTTCATAAAGCAAAATTCCATATGAAAATACATTATGTTGTGTGTATGAATATGTCAATATAACAAGTAGAACATGTATACTCAAATGGATATTTTTAACCCTATGTGAAACATAGTTTTTCTTACCTGCTGCCTCACATAGTAATGTTATTTGTAGAGAAATTCCAGTGATCAGACAGGAGAATGGCACATTTTCCCACATATGTATTAATTTATTTCCTCTGATGTCCAGAGCCAGACATAAACATTTTATACTGGACTTACCGTATATACTCGCGTATAAGCCGAGTTTTTCAGCCCAAAAATTGGGCTGAAAAGTCCCCCCCTCGGCTTATACGCGAGTCGTACAGCACAGGCCGCCCGCCCGCCACCCCCATCAGTATACAGGCGCCCCCCCATCACTATCCAGGGCCCCGCCTTGCTGCCGCAAACCTGTGAAGTAAAATCATTATAGTTATCCCTGTGGCCGTCCCCGCCGCTGCCATCGCGCTCCTCCGGCTTCATCCGGCTTCTTTCGGCTTCCTCCTCCGGTCGGCGCAGGAAATGACGTCATTGTCTGTGCACCAGAGGAGGAAGCCGGAAGAAGCCGGAAGAAGCATGAAGGAGCGCGGTGCAGAGCAGCGGCGGGGACGGCCACAGGGATAAGTATAATGATCTTACTTTACAGGTTTGCGGCAGCAAGGGGGGGCCCTGGATACTGATGGGGGGGGCGTCTGTATACTGATGGGGTGGCGGGAGGCCTGTATACCTCTGGGGCTGCTGCTATATATACCTCTGGGGCTGCTGCTATATATACCTCTGGGGCTGCTGCTGTATATACCTCTGAGGCTGATGCTATATATACCTCTGGGGCTGCTGCTGTATATACCTCTGCGGCTGCTGCTATATATACCTCTGGGGCTGCTGCTGTATATACCTCTGAGGCTGCTGCTATATATACCTCTGGGGCTGCTGCTATATATACCTCTGGGACTGCTGCTGTATATACCTCTGAGGCTGCTGTATATACCTCTGAAGCTGCTGCTGTATATACCTCTGGGGCTGCTGCTGTATATACCTCTGGGGCTGCTGCTGTATATACCTCTGGGGCTGCTGCTCTATATACCACTGGGGCTGCTGCTGTATATACCACTGGGGCTGCTGCTCTAACACTGCTGGGGCCTGTATATACCACTGGGGAGGCTGCTGTATACCACACTGCTGGGGGCTGTATACCTGTGCTGGGGTCCACCCTCGGCTTATACAAGAGTCAATAGGTTTTCCCAGGTTTTGGGGGCAAAAGTAGGGGGGTCGGCTTATACACGGGTCGGCTTTTACACGAGTGTATACGGTATATAGTGTCACGGCTATGTCTATTACATTTAGCCAGTAGTGCAAACAAAGTGTAAACGCTGTTTAAATTTTTACTTACAAATAATGTAGAGCAAGTGATTATAATAAACTTTCAAATTTACTTTATAAATGGAAGAAAACCTTTCAAACACCTTCCAGAAAATGTCCCCACCAGGCTGTTTTTAATCCAGACATAGGCTGCTTGTTAGGAAAATGTATCTTCAGCATTTTGCCTGACTCTGATCAGCCTTATTGTGCACACTGTTTAGATCACACCCCCTTTGTGAAACTGATGACGGATTTCCCTACAACCAGCATATGTCAGGTTTACAAACAGCCTAGTGGGGACATCTGCTGGAAGGTTTTTAAAAGGTTTCTTGCAGATTTTATTTATGAAATATATTTGAAAGTTTATTATAATTACTTGCTCTACATTACTATTAAATACAAATTTAAACAGTGGTTACACTTCAAGAGGAGTCTGTCAGCAGAATATGACTGTTCAAATCAAGCACAGATGCTTGTTCAACCCTTGCCATCACCAAGCAATTTCATACTCTTTCCTATCTTCTGCTTCTTGATTGACATCTTTGGCAATACAGGAGGAAGAATAAGACAGTGTAAAAAACAAGTGAATGGGAACATCTACTGAACTGTTCGGCCACATCAAAGGTGCACCAAGTGTCTGTGCTTGGTTTAAATACTCATTATAAACAAGCTATGTCACTTTAAAGGGAATCTGTCAGAAGAATTTTGCTACCTCATCTGACTGCAACATTATGTATTCAAAGAAACCCTGAATCCAACAATATATAACATAGATTACTTGCATTCTAACACAATTAAAGAACTTATATTCAGAAACAAAGCAGAGCTGGGAGAGATGACCCCGCCCACACCAGACTCTTAATAGAGATTGTGCATTGACTGTACGTGATCAAAGCACTTTTCACAGTGATTACATGACACATGTAGATCAGATAGGGATGGTTAGGGATGTACTAGGAAGCTGCAAGGACAGGTAGTGGCAGATTGGGGGCCATAAACTAAGCGACAAGTTTCCTATAATGTATGGTCATGGCCTTAATGCTGCCTTGCATGTGGAGAACTGTCCCCGGCCTTATCAGAACTGAAATATAAAGAAACAAGAGGCCTTAGATGTTAGTGCTCGGACAGGTGATTAGAAAGTTCAATGAGGACCAGACATTGATGGTGAGGACAGGTTATTACTAAGGTAAGGATTTTTTTTTTGTTTTACATATTACGTTCATTATGCTTTGGGGCCTTAAAGGGAACCTGTCAGCTAGTTTATTTCCCTGCCCCCAGCTATCACTGTCTGTACCTGCAGCTTTATAATACCAGTCTAATCATCCCTGTCTGAGCTCATAGTGTAATGTGAAAGGTGAAAAAAAGCATTTATACACTAACATTTCCTTATGTAAATGAAGCAGTCAGTCTCCAGATTGTAGGACGGAGACTGTTTGGCAGGTTGATAGTTAACATTTCAGCCTTATGTTAGAAGATGTTGGGAGACCTGATGTGATGTCATCATAACCATGTGACTACAATAGGCAGAGCCAAGTCCCTATAACATAATATGAGTTTGCTCACTGAGCTCCGCCCACTATGGTCACATGATCCTTACATCACACAGGTCCTTTAGCCATGCAAGTTAATAGTGAGTTAACTATTATCCTGCCAGACAGACTCCCTCCTCCAAGGTGGGGACTGAAGTGTAAGTGTATAAATGCTTTTTTTCACCTTTTACATTACACTATGAGCTCAGACAGGGATGATTAGCATAGTACTATGAAGCTGCAGGTATAGACAGTGATAGCTGGCGGGGGGGCATAAACCTCCTGACAGGTTCCTTTTAAGAAAAATCACATTTCCATGAAGAATCTATGTTATCTGGTGAATTGAATTTCTCCACATTCACTTTTCTTTAGTTTTAAATAATATGAGTAGTTATAATTGTGCAACCTAAAACTGCACAATTTTAAATTATTTTAATTAAAATCTCAACCAGGAAAAGGAGTTAAACTCAGCAGTAAAAACTCCACTTTTTTTTTAACTATACTTTGTTTATAAAACATTTTTAGCGATCAAGCCTAGTAAATGTTGTCACCGCTAGTGATGAGCGAGTGTATTCGGCACTATTCACTATTCACACGGATAGTACGGTATTCGGGTTACCCGTTATATTGTGAATATTTGTGTACTCTCCTCGCTATGTTCCACTGTCCCACCCTGGAGTTTTGACGCCTCCTTTGCAGCCACTGATGATTCTGGGCTTCTTAACCAATCACAGTAATGCCGCAGACATCTTGGTTGTTGCACTACAGTGATTGGCTGGCAGCACTGCATCATAGATGACTCATAGGGTCTATTTAAGCCCTCCTGCTGCCATTTTACCTGCATTGCCTGCAGAGCCTGCGGTGGAGAAGCATAGGGACAGATCGCTCAGCTGACAGGGACAGTGTTTAGGTTCTTGAAAACAAAAAAGCCCTTTTGAGGGCTGCCTCAAGTGTACTTCAGTGACAGTGTAGATTAGTAAGGGAGACATATTGGAGCAGGGAGAGTTGAAAAGATAGCTGCATCATACAACCGAACCAATAGCTCTTTTGAGAGCTGAAGAAACAGTATAGAGTTAGATTACAGGGAGGGCGAGTGACTGGAGCAGTGTCAGTGTCCATAGGGTCAAGTTATAGGTGCAGTACTCCAAAAGTTGCTACTGCCTGCTACTAACCTTGCAGCAGTGCATTTAATGGTGCTTATGTCCGCATTTTAAAAAGGAAAAAAGAACAAGGGGGAGCGCACATAGGGTTTTATCCTTAGATTATAGATTTATGCCCCGTTGTGGTTTTACTCACTTCTTTCAATTGGATTGACTCTCACTGGTCTGCGCGGACATTCTCCTTCCCCTTTCACATTTAAAAAGGTGGTTTGCCCAACGCAAAATTACAGTACACCAAAAATTGCTACTGCCAGCTACTAACCTCGCAGCAGTGCATTTAATCTGCTGTTGCTTCTGTCCACATAACAAAATGGTGGTTTGCCCAACACCAAACAGCAGTACTCCAAAGGTTTCTACTGCCTGCTACTAACTTTGTTCACCAGGGCCAGGAGGGTACTCGGTAGCTGGACCGGTCAACTTTCTTGGGGGTCTTTACAGGGGTTGAACATAATGCCACCTGTAGTGTTCGGCTAGGAGTGGCCGACGCTGCAGATTAAGACCACTGGGGCAGATAGTAGTGCAGCTGGGATGGTATCGCTCCCCACAGGTGGAGCTGGGCCCCAGGGCTTATTGGAACATTCTATTGAGGTGGTGGTGCGTAGGAAATAACCGGAGGACACAGGTGTAGTTTTCTTTACCTTTATTTAGCAGACGATGGTGCAGTCTGGGGCACTGGTTACAGGTGGTAAAAGCGGTCCAGTCAGCCAGAAAGCATTCAGGGTTCCACCTCACCAGGTGGATTTGGAGGCTTTCCTGCTGCACTTTCCCTTTAGGTCCCTGCTGCTTGTGGCTACACTGCAACCCTCTTCCTTCATCTTGGTTCTTTCCCCATATGGCAGGCAGCACGAGCCTATTATGGGCATCACTGAACTGGTGGCGGCTCCGGGGTCTCAGTATGCTGCTGTGCTGATGGGTGTTCAGTGTGGCAAGGAGACTTGCAGCCTCCTGCCCTCCAGATTCGGCTGCTGGGGTGTACAGAACCTGCACAACCAAAGACTCTGGCGTTCTTTCTCTAGCTCTTCGCTCTGCAGTGAGCTTGCTCGCAGCTCCAGTCCCCAGAGCTCTCCTTCACGTCTCCCTCTCTTCTTCCCTCACTGTTCTCCCTAACCCTGCCTCCTGGCCAGAAACAGGACAGCTAACCTGAACTCAGGTGCAGAGCTCCCCTTTCTGGCCTAGAGTCAGGAATTGTGCTGCATGCTGCGTGTTAACTAGCGTGGGGATCTCCTCCTGCTTCCTGGTATGACATCACCCCCTGTAAGGGAGGCAATGCCACTGTGGCAACCGGACCACTGCGGTGCCACAGTTGCTTCTGTCCACATAACAAAAAGGCAGTTTGCCCAACACAAAACAGCAGTACTCCAAAACTTGCTACTGCCTGCTACTAACCTTGCAGAAGTGCATTTAATTCGCTGGTGCTTCTGTATACATTTTAAAATATGATTTGCCCAATGCAAAACTGCAGTGCTCCAAAACTTGCTACTGCCTGCTACCAAGCACACAACAAGCCATGTTACCTGCTGTTTTGGTGGTGACAGACTGGCTTCTGCTGTCCACAATACTTCACTTAAAAAGTCGATAATTGCCCTCCACAAACCAGTAGTCCAAACATTTGCTACTGCTTGCTACCAAGCACCCAACAGGCAATGTTACCCGTGGTTTTGGGAATCACAGGCTTGCTTCTGTTGTCCAAAATACTTCACTTTAAAAGACCGTTATTGCCCTCCACAAACTAGTAGTCCAAACATTTGCTACTGCCTGCAACCAAGCACACACCAGGCTATATTACCCGCTGTTTTATGGTAACAGACTGGCTTATTCTGTCCACAAACCACACTTAAAAGGGCGGTTATTGCCCTCCACAAACCAGTACTCCAAACATTTGCTGCTGCCTGCTACAAACCTCACAGCTGTCCATTTAATTTGCCGGTGCTTATGTCCACAAAGCAAAAAGGTGGTTTGTCCAATTTAACGCAGCAGTACTCCAAATCTTCCTCCTGCCTGCTACTAACCTTGCAACAGGCCATTTAATCCACTGGTGCTTTTGTCCACATTACTATAAGGCAGTTTGACCGACTTAAAGCAGCAGTACTCCAAACATTTGCTACTGCCTGCTACCAAGCATGCACCAGGCCATGTTACCCATGTTTTTTTTAGGTGACATTTAAGTAAGATTGTGCCACCAAAAGTTCACAAATTAGTACAGTCCTATAGTGCTTGTAAAATCCAAATCAGTACTACTACCATGTAATGCTATTTGGCAGAAACCACACACTATTCAATGTTCCCCCTGTCAGTTTTGCGGGTCACATTTTGCTAGACACCACAAGTATATATTATATACGTCCACTGTCCAATGCTGAATGTTTGTTGTGTATGCACAACGGCAGGTTGTGTGCAGGTGGCATCAGGGCCTGATTCCTGGACAACATATTGGGAAGCAGGTAACACATAGGAATTGCCAGTGGTTTCACAGTCATACAGTTTTGTTTGTTCGAGTTCCAGCAACTGAGTGGGTTGCTGCGTATGTCAGCAGTATTTTGAGAATGCTAACAGAGGTATTTTGTTGAATTACAGTTTTTTTGTGGGTGAATTGATGCCACTTTGGTGCAATGTGGCCATGCTTTTTTTCAAATGGGAAGAGATTTCTTGTGGTGTGTGTGTTGTGTGTTTTCCGATTTTTAGCTAGGCTGTCTGAGCACCATGCCTACACCTGTTAATCATCTCCGTATTCCTGATTAACGTTGAAGATCTGGTTTGGCAATATCAATATTGTGACAACATTGATTTGAATGTGGTTGAGTATTTCATTGACCTTTTTGCCGACATAGTGGGCTAACATATGCCCGTTCAGCAAAACATACACAAACTTGACAAGGTTTGGTCATTTGTAGTTCACATTATTTCTAAAAGTTGATTGTTTTGGGGAATCTAAGTTGTGTTGCTTTGGAGGGATTTGCTTACTAAATATGTATAAATCTAGACCCTCTTCAATTTAATCAGAGTAAGTCTGCATACATTTTGCTTGGAGAGTCGTGTGCGCCTATGAATGATGATTGATTGCCCCACCATAACAGAAAACACAACCTGTCATGACACTAGCAGCAGGGCAGGTCAGCATCTCCAGGCATATAAGGATAGATCAGGCCTAGAGGTCAGCTTGGACATACAATAATTAAAGGGAAGTGATTCATCATGAGTGATGCAAGTACAGTCAGTTAAATATCACTTAAGCATCTTGTTCAACTTCTATCTCCTTGGCATTGTTACAGACACAGACAGTCCTTTCTGATATGCTGGTTTATTGAAAATGGCCCAGTTTGTGCACATCCCCCCCCCCACACACTTGTGTTGTAGCAGGTGTGCATGTCTCTCCCCATTAATCCTTCCTGTTGAAAAATGCTGGTACCTCTGCCGCCAGCATTGTCAGTAGGTGATGGTTTCAGCAAGTGATGTACAATGCCACCTCTTGAAGGATTCCATTGTACAACCCTTTTGTAATTCAAAAAGGAGAGAAGACATATTCTACTTGTAGCGTCGGTTCAGAAAGTTGGCTAACCAATATAGGTCATTGGTGAAAATGTGTATCACACGAGGGTCTTAAAACAGACACACATGAACTGTGCCATGTGGGCCAACCTTCAAACAGGCAATGTTCCTGTGTCACCAAGATGAGGAACAATACCCATCCTCTCCACACGCTACCTCGCCTTCACCTCTTAACCTACAGCCTATCCAAGCTGGGGTTGCGAGTCCCCTCTATAACATTGGGAGTCCATTTGAGGAGGGACCTCCCAAATGTTTAAAGGGCCCTCCAAAATGCATAAAGGTTCCTCCCAAATGAATACAGGAGCGCCCTTCCAAAAGTATAGATGAAGACCCTCCTTAATGTATAAGGAAAGACCCTCCCAAATGAATAGAGGAGGGCCCTTCCCAAAGAATAGAGGAGGGCCCTCAGATATGTATAAAGGAAGGCCCTCCCTAATGTATAGATGAGATGACCTTCAGTGCCATCAACAATGGCTTTGCTTATGCTGTGTTATACTTAAGGCAGTAGTTTCAGCACCAAATTAATAGAGGTGGGCCCTCCCAAATGTATAAAGGATGGCCCTCCAAAATGTATAAAGGGTCTTCCCAAATGAATAGAGGAGGGCCCTCCCAAACATATGTTACAGGGCCACCTCTGGGCCCTCACCAAACTCAGGTTTGCAAGCCCTCTGAACAATTGATTCGAGGGCTGGAAAATTACATGAAGGTGGAGGAAGAGGAGGAAGAAAACAGGCAGAAACTGGCATACGAGTAGATGGAAACCATGAAGTTGGCGTGGGTATGATGTGTGATGTCCCAGGCTGTCACTCTGCCCCACCCTCCACCAGGTTCCCCCAGTATGCCGACAGATAAATTTATCGTCCCAGACTGTCCAAAAAAAACATCTCCACATGGTACGTGGACCATCCCAGTTAAAGTGTTGCTGAAAGCAACACATCCTTCTGCAAAGCGGGGTCAGAACACTGGGTACAATAGTGGAGCCACTGGCTAGAAAACCTTTATCCTGGGGCAGCCACAGCCAAGAGATCACAGAAAGACTCCATTCCCACAAGCCTAAAGGGAAACATCTGCATGGGTAGAAATTTGGCAATGTGAGTGCGGCACCCTGTGGTACTGGCAGCCACAGGAACACCTAGCACATGGAGGGATTTCCACATCTGGTACACCAAATACACACAACACCTTCCACCCCAGGCCTATAGGGGGAGCTCCACTTGCTGCCTTAAACAAGATCCCCTATAAATACTGGTGCTGGGGGAGAGGCTAGGCAGTGCATTTCCAGAGAGGACTGCGAAGAGTTAGTCCGTGCAGTACGGAGCAGTACTGTGAAAACAGTATGGTGGCGGAGCCGTGCTAGGCCCGTACTAGAGGACAGACTAGCCAGTGCAGGAATCCGAGAGTGATGGTTAGAGGCAAAGGTGAGAGAGAGACAAGATGGGGGCAGAGGAGCCATACCGATTCACCCCAGGAAGCAACCCGGACACCGGAGTCCGAGTCTCCTGAGGAGCACTTAACCAGCAGAAAACACCAGCTTACCGAGGACACTCCAGTCTCCTGGACCACCTGTATTAGCAACCAACACAAGAGCCAGGCACTGCAAGGGAGAGATAAAGCCAGCGGCAGTCCACAGAAGGTTCTTACTAACCACTATACAGGTGTGAGAGACACAGAGGAGGCCAGGCCAGGTTTCATACAGGCCATGGCTTCAACACAAGTAAAACAGGAACAAGGAGGCCTTCCAAATCACTCACTGTGGAAATCCTAAAGTACTTCCCGACCACCTGGAGCGTACCCTGGACAGTGCCGGTTTAACATCAAGTAAATGTATGGAAAACTACTCCCAGTGTGTGTGTCAGTTCTTACAGCCTTGATCCTGTCCAGTTCAGAGACTGTAGAGACACCCCGCCTGCAGAGCCGCCTCCCTGTGTTAAAGCTTATTCCCTCATCACTGCCCCGGGGACCCTGCTCCACCTACGGGGCGCATCACCATCAGGCTGCCCATCCATCATCCCTGGAGGTCTGCAGCAGCGCTGGCGCCATCACTAGACACCATAGGTGGCATCACGAAGTATTTAACAAATCCCCATTACCATTAAATTCCCCCTTTTTAAAGCGACCTCCAGGGCACGAGCCCAGGTATCGACCGCCCGTTACAATCCCCCGTAATTAACGCCCAGGATCCAAGTTCCCACAGCCTTGGGGAGGGTCATGAGCATTTAATGTTTTTGCCTGTGGGGGAGTGGTTGTGTATTCACGTCTCCTTTCCAAGATCTGGGATAACACCACGCTTTGCTGGGACAAAGAAAGTGGACATATTTCATGTGAATTGTAGTGTCTGTGCAACTGCAGCTTGTGGGCAGGAGGTGGGTGCGCCGGCTTCATGGACAGCAGATAGTGAAGGACCCGTCCCAAAGAGTAAAGGAAGGCCTTTTTTAATGTATAAAGGAGGGCCCTCCCAAATGTATAAAGGAGGGCCCTCCAAAATGTATAGAGGGCCCTCCCAAATGTATAAAGGAGTGCCCTCCAAAATGTATAGAGGGCCCTCCCAAATGAATAGAAGAGGGCCCTTCCCAAAGTATAAAGGGCCCTCAGATATGTATAAAGGAGGGCCCTCCCAAACATATGTTACAGGGCCACCTCTGGGCCCTCACCAAACTCAGGTTTGCAGGTCCTATGAACAATTGATTTGAGGGCTGCAGAATGACATGGAGAATGACGAGGAGAGACAGCAACTGGTATACGAGTAGATGGAAACCATGATGGAAGTTGGGCCGACTACTCTTGGCAAGTGGAGGATCTGTGATGTGACATCCCATGCTGTCACTCCATCCCACCCTCCACCATGTTCACCCAGTGTGCCGTCACAGTTATGTTTCATCCCTCACTGTCCAAAACAACTTCTTCATGTGTCTGTTGTTATATTGATCTTCCTAGTTGCAGCATTGTTAACAGCACGGTTGATATTGTTTCACACTTGCTTATTTCAGTCGTGGACAGCACACCATCTAACTTAGTGGTGGCTATAAATCAAGTTTCGTGGGACAGCCACAGAAAAGAGATCTCATACGCATTCTGTTCCCACAAGCCTGAATGTCAACATCTCCACAGATAGCAATTTGGCAATGTGAGACTTTTGTATTTGTGCCTACGGGTACGTGGCTGATTATTTACACTTCCTTTCCAAGCTCTTTACTATGGACAACTTGACGCTTCGCTTGGACAAATAAGTGGTTGAGGTTGATTATTCTTTGCTTTCTCTTTGCAAATGCACCTTGTGGGCAGGAGGTATGAGTACCTGCTTGATAGACATCAAATTGTCAAGGACAAAGCACAGGCAACATCGCAATGGTTTGAGCCACAGATGCAGATTTGGTACTCTGGTGTGCTGCCAACATAATGGCAAAAATGCATGCAGGCAAATTCTCCAGGCTCTTCCCATTCTGTTTCATCACTTTCCCACCCATTTCAGCCTTTTCCTCATGCCCCAGACCCCTTTTGTAGGGTCCAACAGAAAATTACTTGCATTTCCACTTGACTTACATTGTACTCGCTATTCGGAAAAGATACGCAATTATTAGAGAGTATTCATAATGAGTATAGTGATCACGAATATTACAGTACTCACTCATCACTAGTAACCACTATCACTCCCTTTTGTCAGGGCCCATGCTTACTTTTTCCTTTGTTTTGTGTCACACACTGGCTGTAACCTCGCTGTGTCATGACAAATGATAACGGTAAAATATTGTGATGTCACATATTATCTTTAGGTAACATGTTTACCTTCACTTACTGCTTGAAAAAGTTTAGATAGATAGATAGATAGATAGATAGATAGATAGATAGATAGATAAAAGCATAGCATAAAATATCCTCACAGACCAAAAGAATACTAACAATGTAATCATAGTGTGAATTCCCTCTTGGCGTAAATCACTACATCAGGATGTTTTCATTTCAAAGTCCTGTTTGAATGCACAGTGTCAGGGATAACATGAAACACCATTCTTCTATGTTCCATAAATAATTTCTTACGATTATCAAAAAGCTACAAAATCACTCCTACTTTCAAGGTTGATTGACTTTTAATCTTCAGGTTCACAAAGGATCCAGTCCAATTAAAAACATTTTGTGATGGGGGGGGGTAAATATTTTCCAACTTTTGCATACCTTCAGTATTATTAGGAAATCTAAACAGCAAACAATTATGTCGCCATACGATGCACTTTTAATTATACAAGGCTACAGCGTTTCACAAGTCACATGAGATTGACTATGTATTATAAATGTCTTGATTCACAGATAAATATTTCAATGCAAATAAATAAAGGATGCCGAGTGTTTTCTGAATACATTTTTGCAGCCCGTTGCACACAAAAGCTATGAAGATATTTAGTAGATCTCTAGTGAATAAGAAACAAGCTGATGTTTCAGGATGAGACTGATGAGAATGAAGAGACAATGATCATTCTCACAACAGACAATAGATGAAACCTATTAGTAAATTTCTCCTCTCCGTGTTTTGATAGATAATCTGTACAAATTACTTTTTGTTTTTCTACATTTACACACGTGTCTACAATTTTACATCCATAATTCTTTATACACTAAGGGGAAGAAATAGTGCACTAGGGTGTTATCTGTGTTACAAGGAGATCTTATGGATCTCTGGATCTACATGTTAGGCTATGGGTTGAACTAGATGGACTTAAAGTCTTCCTTCAACCTTAAAAACTATGTTACTTTGTTACTATGTTACTATGTATTGTGCTCACCTTTGTTGGTTGTGTCAAGTCACAACACCCAGAAAGCATATAGCGGCTGCAGCACCTCCTGTTGAATCAATTGGAAAAAACGGGGGGGAATAGGAGTTTTGCGTGCGCTGCCTGACGAAGAAAACAAGTGGATCCAAGATCTTATCCCAGTATCCTTTATTTCATCTCAACGCGTTTCGTGAGTAACCCTCACTTCTTCAGGAGATACAAGAATCATATACACATATGTCAGCCTCCTATATATAGTAAAACTAAACAGGTGAATGTCATCAACGTCAATCCAACATGAAAAAAATGTAAAAAAAACAGACAATAACTTTATCAATGTGAAACAATTGTTAGTTCACTCATAAACCTAAAAACATCAAGTTAACTATCTATATAAAATCTGTATACATCTATATCAAAAAGATCGCAACTCTGTGCGGAACCACTCAAATGTAAAAAGTAAACTATATTATGATTCACTCTTATTAAAATCACCTAAAACGTCCTCATATTCTATAAAAATAGCCTTTATAATTCTGGTAGACTCCTTATATTATAACTCTATGTAGTAATTCTTCATTTCCAGACAACCTTTAAGCACACTGATTGCACCCACTATATCCATTCAGGTTTGCAATGGAGCAGAACTCCAGTAATGCGGGACCATTTCAAATCTTACGATCCCTTCACTATCTCTATCCACTAGCCCATAGCTCCATATGTCAATCAAGCTAAAAGCTTTCTTATATCACTACCAGATCATCACGATCTGGAAATACTATATGTCAGAGGCAGGAAAAATCCCACCAGCCATGAACTTAATATTGCCAATATCACATTGTGGCACTAGATGTTTGCAGCATCTCTATGAGCCACCTTTTATCATCTTAAAAGATCTGTAACATCATTCAGACCATTGGGCTTCAAGGTGTTCAATTTATAGATCCAGTAAACGCCTTTCCTAGATAGATTTTGTACCTCCTGAGATGAGCAATCGCGATCAGATTCTATCGGTAAAACAGTGATTTTTGCTTTCCTGTTATAAGTGACAGCACAATGTCGGGATAAACTATGAGTCATCAGTCCCTCCTTTATATTGAACCTACGGGAATTCATTCTATTGTGGAATTGTTGCGATGTCTTCCCAATGTACCACTTGCCACACTCACTTTTCAGCCGGTAAATTACCGTATATACTCGTGTATAAGCCGACCCGTGTATAAGCCGACCCCCCTACTTTTGCCCCCAAAAACTGGGAAAACGTATTGACTCGCGTATAAGCCGAGGGTGGACTCCAGCACAGGTATACAACCTTCAGCAGTGAGGTATACAGCAGCCTCCCCAGTGGTAGTATACAGCAGCAGCCCCAGTGGTAGTATACAGCAGCCCCAGAGGTATATACAGCCCCATATGCAGCCCCAGATGTATATGCAGCCCCAGAGGTATATGCAGCCCTATATGCAGCCCCAGAGGTATATACAGCAGCAGCAGCCCCAGCCCCAGGGCTGTATACAGCAGCAGCAGCCCCAGCCCCAGGGCTGTATACAGCAGCAGCCCCAGGGCTGTATACAGCAGCAGCCCCAGGGCTGTATACAGCCGCAGCCCCAGGGCTGTATACAGCCGCAGCCCCAGGGCTTTATACAGCAGCAGCCCCATTTCCTGTAGTCGCGGGCAATGACGTCATTGCCCGCGACTACAGGAAGCCGCGGGAAGACGCTGAATGGAGCCCGGAATCGTCATGTCGGCAGCTGCGGGCGGCGCGACTGGACACCGGTAAGTATGAATTTACCTTACAGGCTGGCGCGCAAGTGGGGGGGGGCCCTGGAACTTGATGGGGGGCCTGTATACCTCCGGGGCTGCGGCTGTATTTTTTTTTTTTTTTCATATACCGTATATACTCGCGTATAAGCCGAGGGGGGACTTTTCAGCCCAAATTTTGGGCTGAAAAACTCGGCTTATACGCGAGTATATACGGTACATACGCTGAATGGCAATCTCAATGGTGTCTGATCTGAAAGACATAATCTCCCCGTCCTGAATTAAAAGTGGAGGTGCCATCCTCTATCATCTTGCAACACAGACATCTAATGCTGTTACATCTATATGCACCTTTGCGCACAGAAACAATTGCTTGTGTTGTTCTTTTAATATTACTTCTCAGTCTGCTCGGAGCAGTAGATTTTTTATGGTCGGTGCTCTATTGAAAGTTATCCCAGGTTTCTCCGGTAGATCAGATCCATTATGGGTAAACATTGGAGGGTTTTACAGAATGATCCTGTCTTGCATAAGATTCTACCAGAGTAATGCTCAATAGAGCACCGACCATAAAAAATCTACTGCTCCGAGCAGGCTGAGAAGTAATATTAAAGGAACAACACAAGCAATTGTTTCTGTGCGCAAAGGTGCATATAGATGTAACAGCATTAGATGTCTGTGTTGCAAGATGATAGAGGATGGCACCTCTACTTTTAATTCAGGACGGGGAGATTATGTCTTTCAGATCAGACACCATTTAGATTGCCATTCAGCGTATGTAATTTACCGGCTGAAATGTGAGTGTGGCAAGTGGTACATTGGGAAGACATCGCAACAATTCCACAATAGAATGAATTCCCGTAGGTTCAATATAAAGGAGGGACTGATGACTCATAGTGTATCCCGACATTGTGCTGTCACTCATAACAGGAAAGCAAAAATCACTGTTTTACCGATAGATTTTGTACCTCCTGAGATGAGCAATCGCGATCAGATTCTATCTAGGAAAGACGTTTACTGGATCTATAAATTGAACACCTTGAAGCCCAATGGTCTGAATGATGTTACGGATCTTTTAAGATGATAAAAGGTGGCTCATAAAGATGCTGCAAACATCTAGTGCCACAATGTGATATTGGCAATATTAAGTTCATGGCTGGTGGGATTTTTCCTGCCTCTGACATATAGTATTTCCAGATCGTGATGATCTGGTAGTGATATAAGAAAGCTTTCATCTTGATTGACATATGGAGCTATGAGCTAGTGGATAGAGATAGTGAAGGGATCGTAAGATTTGAAATGGTCCCGCATTACTGGAGTTCTGCTCCATTGCAAACCTGAATGGATATAGTGGGTGCAATCAGTGTGCTTAAAGGTTGTCCGGAAATGAAGAATTACTACATAGAGTTATAATATAAGGAGTCTACCAGAATTATAAAGGCTATTTTTATAGAATATGAGGACGTTTTAGGTGATTGTAATAAGAGTGAATCATAATATAGTTTACTTTTTACATTTGAGTGGTTCCGCACAGAGTTGCGATCTTTTTGATATAGATGTATACAGATTTTATATAGATAGTTAACTTGATGTTTTTAGGTTTATGAGTGAACTAACAATTGTTTCAGATTGATAAAGTTTTTGTCTGTTTTTTTACATTTTTTTCATGTTGGATTGATGTTGATGACGTTCACCTGTTTTGTTTTGGTATATATAGGAGGCTGACATATGTGCATGTGATTCCTGTATCTCTTGAAGAAGTGAGGGTTACTCACGAAACGCGTTGAGATGAAATAAAGGATACTGGGATAAGATCTTGGATCCACTTGTTTTCTTGGTGAGGCAGCGCATGCAAAACTCCAATTCCCCCCGTTTTTTCCAATTTTACATCCATGTAAAACTGACCTCTTTTCTTTTATGTATCCTCCATTTTGCCTCCTGTTTATACTCCTGTTGTATCCTTTTTTTCTCAGTCATCTTGTTAGACTGAACAAACTTATTTTATCCAATGACTTAACAATGGATCAGTTAAGAATGCATGAAATATGGATGGACACTGAAGTAAGAAAAAGATGTCTTCTGTTTCTCCATGCATTTTTTTCTGCTTCACCCAAAAGTTTAATAGATGAGGCCTATCTGCAAAATGGATGAGAAAAGTGCTTGGGATAGGGTCACATAACCACAGAATCTCTCATCCCAGTTGATTATGCTAATGGCTGTCTGAGCGGAGTGTGAACAAATGGATGAAAGAATTGGAGAACGTTGCGAGAAGAATAAAGTTTCTTCATCTTTTCCATTGTCATTGGATGTCATTCGAATCCAGTCAATATTATCCACACACCCATTGACTTGCAGGGGGGAGTCTCATTCAATTGACATGTCTAGTCCCAGCACACAAAATTTTTTCTCTCTTGCCAAATAGACAAAAAAACATTGATCAGCACTGAAATATTCAATAATTTGGAAGAAAAAAAGAGGTTGTCGCTGGTCAGCTCACCAATTGGAGTATTAGTGGTCTGAGGATGTTTAGGATCTCCAGACGGATGAAGCTGCAGTGAGCATAAATTCTAAGGAAATAGTGGTATCCAGGTGTATGAAGTGAATGAAGTGGTATGGTGTAAAGTCCTTTAAAAATTTACTTTTATTTAAATAATGTAAAACTTTCAGGGCCACTTTACACACACCAACTTCTGTGTCCAACTTCTCAACAGATCTCTGGTTGCAGTGAAATCATGGACACATTGTTCTATTTTGTGGCTGTGTACAAATGTAACAATGTGTCCATGATTTCACTGCAACCAGAGATCTGTTCAGATGTTGGACACAGAAGTTGGTGTGTGTAAAGCGGCCCTCAGATCCAAACTGATTATACAAATTCTGTATGTTTAAAAATCTATGTCCACGGGCCTACGTGTTTCAGCCATCCTGCCCTGCTCATGGTCTTACCATGAATAAGGGAGGATAGCCAAAACATGTGGGTCAAACTACTATTTCTTTTTAATTAAATTACATTGGTTCGAATGATATCTGATTAAAAATACTGGATAGCACTTGTCCAAGTAATATGCAGTGAATGAGCTTTTGCTCATAAATTTTTTTTTTTAACACTAGAAGTCCCAGAAATTTCGAGCTCCCCCTTGAAGTCCCGAAAGAGGGTCAAATGACCCTTAGTCCAAACTGAATAGAACTAACTAGAAACTAAATGGCTAAACTCAATGGAAACAACAACCTCTGTGGTGCGACAGTAATGACCTTAATTACAGAACAAACCACGGTGATTAGAGGATGTTAGCTCAAATCCTTCAGGTCATTCGACCTGTCTCTGGGTTCCAAAAGTTAGAAATGTTAAATGACCCCTCTCTGGGACTTCTAGTGTTAAACTGATTTATGTATGGATCATTGAAACTCTGAGTCTGTGTGCTGTACATCCAAAAAATAGGATATGGACATGGCACATGGATATATGAGTGTAGGATTTTCTTCCAGCCTATGGCTACTTTCATAAAGCAATAGTTGGTCATTTTTAATCAATATCTCAAGACAAAATCAAGAGTGCAAATAAAATCCGTAATGGAAAGATCCTCAGTTCTTGAACTTCTGTGATATATTTTTTTTAACTTACAAATAGAGATTAGCAGACCCTAGGAAGTTCAGATTCTGGGGTTCAGCCTGACTATAAAAAGGCCTGATCTGGACCTTAACCTATTTGGAAGTCACTGATAGGGCAGCTCGGATGTCCATACTCAAACAGCCAGCCATAAACGAAGCACTTCCAGGAAAGGGAGGTTTGTAATCTTTTTTTGAATAATCCATGAAAGAAGGAGCGGCACTCACCAAAACTTGAATGCAGTGCTGGAAATTTATTCCGATAAAAGCGGGGTTACATCTGTGCAGGGAAGGGACCTGTACAGGACTTGTGGAAGCACTAGCATCCTGAGAGGGAGAAGGAGAAAGAGCGGCAGGTTCAGCTCCAGGCAGAACTTACCCCAATTACTGCACTCACTAACAGAGGAGGCCTCACAACTCTCTAAGGTGGACGTCCCAAACTGCACCAATAACCTGGTTACCCTCCTGGACTGTGTCTGTTACCGAACATCAGTAAAAAGGTACTGATATAGAGACTATTGTGTGTGCGTGCCTGCTTCCCGCCGCCGCCTCCAGCGTTCACAACAGAACCGCTACTATTACTCCCCTCATCCACCACGCCGCCCTGAGGTAAAGCTCCACCTGTGGGGACCTTTACTATCAAAGCTGCATTTCCATCACCTCAGCGGCTGGCCGCAGCGCTGGTAACCCTATTACCAGATACCACAGGTGGCGACAGGTTATAAATTCCCCATCATCATCACCCCCACCCCATCACTGAGGGTCCAGGGCACGGAACCAGGAACCAACCAGCCGTGATCCCCACCGAAGTGAACCCCCTGTCCCAGTATCCGAGTATCCACCACCCTGTCAACCGACTCATTGACAGCTGCAGAGACTTTGTTATAAGCCCTGAGTATTGTGGATAGTGCCCGGTTTTCCACTGCTTACATAGTAATTTTTTTTGGTACATACAACATCCAATAAGATCAATGTTACCCCTAGTGCAGCCATTCAAACACAGCAAGTAGCTCACAGTGGGCCGATCATCGAGTGTACCTGAGTACAGTTAGCACTGAGTGTACCTGAGCACAGCGAGCATTGAGTGTTTGTGAGCCCTAAGTGTACCTGACCACAGTGAGCACCGAGTGTACCTGAGTACAGTTAGCACCGACTGTATGTGAGCCCTGAGTGTATCCAACCACAGTAAGCACTGTGTGTACCTGAGCAAAGCGAGCATTGAGTGTTTGTGAGCCCTAAGTGTACCTGACCACAGTGAGCACTGAGTGTACCCGAGCACAGTGAGCACCGAGTGTACCTGAGTACAGTTAGCACCGACTGTATGTGAGCCCTGAGTGTATCCAACCACAGTAAGCACTGTGTGTACCTAAGCACAGCATGCAACGCGTGTACCTGAGTACAGCGAGCACCGAGAGCATGCGAGCCCTAAGTGTACCCAACCAAAGTGAGCACCGATTATACCCGAGCAAAGCGAGCACCGAGTGTAGCCGACCACAGTGAGCACCACGTGTACCTGAGCACAGCGAGCACTGAGTGTAACTGAGCACAGCGAGCTCCGAGTGTATGCGAGCCTTAAGTGTACCCAACCACAGTGAGCACTGAGTGTACCTAAGCACAGAGAGTACTCAGTGTACCCAAGCACAGCGAGCACTGTGTGTACCCAAGCACAGCGAGCACTGAGTGTATCTGAGCACAGAAATGATCAATCCAGTGATTTGTGTACGTAAAGCACCCAAACTACAAACCCCAACACTGAAAATGTTATAAAGTCTGTGATTTTGAAGAACACTGAACTTTGAAGTATGGTTTAATCATCCTACTTCCAAACAGTTATGAAAGAGAAAATTACCAGAATATTGCAATGTATAAAAGAGGCTCTAGGGTGGCAGATTTGTTGTAAAGATTTGGAGGTTGCATTTATCTAAATCTTGAGGATATCAAGCATCAATGCACACGTGCAATAGAAGTATTTGAATCAAGTGAACAGTTTATTTACAATTCCAAGGTGAAGCGACAGACTAACGTTTCGGCCAAGTTATTGGCCTTGTTCACAGAGTCGCCTTTGTTGCTGAGGCTTGAGATATGGTAGTTCACACAGTAGGTATAAAAGGTAACCTTGTTTGAGAGGTTCCCCTGGGAGAGCTGTGTTATATATCTCAGCCTGCGGTAGTAGCTGGTCACCTGTATGGAGGTATGGTAGAGCAGAGCTCTTTAGATTGGTGGCACAGTTGTGTCAGCTGCCCACACTGCGCCACCAATCTAAAGAGCATTGATGCTTGATATCCTCTTGATTATGGGACCTCTGGCCCCTTTCAGTCGCACCGTGACCATCACTATAATTGAGTGCTAGCCTTCGAACTTCCTTTATCTAAATCTTATTTGCCAACTTTTTAACCCAGTATTTTTTTCTACTTTAGTATCACATCTACATTCTGTATAATACACCTCTTCCATGGCCTTCGCCATTTCTCCCATCCCTAACAGGCTCTATCTCAATCACAAAACATCTTTGGGCAGTGGTACTTTCTAGGATTTAGTGGTACCCCAGAGGTCACTACATTTTACAGGAGAAGCTGTCATATAAGATCTCCATGGGGTTACAGAAATTCACACATTCTGCATTAATAAATCCTTTCAAATATTGTACGTGGATTTGATTTTCAGGTCACAATTTAATAAAATAGTTTTAATCTTTTTCATATTTTGTCACAAAAAAGATTCACCAGAGAGAAAAGATACCAATTCCGCTACATTCATAAAGTGAATATTGCAGTTGATGAAATTAATGAGCCCAACTTAATCTGGCATTCAGGCAGCACACACGTTTTATTTTAAATATTTTTATCGAATTCGGAAGTTGAAGTTTACATACATTTCATTTAAAACATTATCTAGAGGAAAAGACTTCTTCAAATCCTTCTTCCATGAAGTTATGTAGGGATTTTTTTTCAAAAATTACAGTATTTTTTGGATTATAAAAGGCACTTTTGTTCCCCCAAATTTTGGAGGAAAGTGGGGGGTGCGTTTTATAATCCGAATCTACAGTTTTGTACTGTGCGGGGAGGGGCGGAATTTTGGAGTGGTGTCCGGGGGCTGGAGGAGGCTGCAGAGGAAGACTGAGGTCACATTGCTCCTGCTCATTAGCCTCCTGTAATATTCACTGCACCCACTGTGCATTACCTCAGTGCTAAAACAGCATCGAGGCGATGGACAGGGGAGCAGTGCATATTACATGTGCCCCCCCAATTGAGGACGTGGCCCCCCCCGTCACGCTAAATGTCCCCCTGTGCTGGCACACATAGCCCCACCATCCTGGATATGGCCCCCAGTAAGACTCTATGGCCCCTGCTGGCGTACACCCTGTAAAATAAACGCTATTCCTCACCTCTCCAATGATCGCTCCATGCTTAAAGCTGAGTGGTGACTTCCTGTGTCTATGCTGGCATCGGATCACATGATCGGCACAGCACAGTGATGTCATCACTGTGCATCCCGGTCACATGATCTGATGCCCGGAACTCATGTCACTCAGTTGGAAGCACAAAGCAATCATCGGAGAGGTGAGTAACAGCACTTGTTATTTTACAGGGTGCACACCAACAGGGGCCATATAGCGTGATGGGGGGCCATATCCAGGACAGTGGAGCTGTGTTCACCAGAACAGGGGGACATTTAGTGTGATGTGTGGGTAATGTGGCATCACTGCGGGCCATGTGCCATCACAGGGGGACATGTGCCAGCACTGGGGACCATGTGGCAGCACTGGGGGATATTTAGTGTGACAGGAGACGTGCCAGCACTGGGGGCCATGTGCCATCACAGGGGAACATGTAACAGCACTGGGAACCACGTGGCAGCACTGGGGGATATTTAGTGTGACAGGAGACGTGCCAGCACTGGGGGCCATGTGCCATCACAGGGGGACATGTGCAAGCACTGGAGAACATGTGCTAGGACAAGGGGCCATGTGCCATCACAGAGGGATATGTGCCAGCACTGGAGGACATGTACCATTACAATGAGACATGTGCCAGGACAGGGGGACATGTGCCAGGACAGGGGGACATGTACCAGCACTGGGAGCCAAGTGCCAGCACTGGGGGACATATAGCATGATGGGAGCACATGTGCCAGCACAGGGGGACATTTAGACTGACGGGGGGACATGCCATCACAGGGGGACATGTGTCTTCACAGGGGAACATGTGCCATCACAGAGGGACATGTGCCAGCACAGGGGACATGTGCCAACACAGGGGGACATATATAAGATAATGGGGCCATATTCAGGATGGGGGCAGGATGAGGGACAGATATACCAGGATGGGGGACTTATATATACCAGGATATGGGGGTCATGTACCAGGATGAGGGACATATACACTGATTGTAAGACAGATACTGGCATTATAAGACGGACCCTATTTAACATAAAAAAATTCTCTTTTCCTTCACCAAATTTGGGGGTGCGCCTTATAATCAGGCGCATATTATAAAGTGCAAAATACGCCACGTTTGTTAAAAATATCATAAAAGTCCATTGTTTTTTTATATCAAATTGTTATTAACATTACAATAAATCATTACATCACTTAACGGTTGCTTGTTTTTAAACAATTCTTTGTATAGAGGTATACCGTATATAAGCGTATAAGCCGAGTTTTTCAGCTCAAAAATTGGGCTGAAAAGTTACCCCCTCGGCTTATACGCGAGTCACTGTATACTGTATACAATGTATACAGTATACAGTATACAGTGCCCCCATCAATATACAGGCCCCCCCGCCGCAATCCTGTAAAGGAAGAGATTAGTATACTTATCCCTCCGCTGTCCCGCTACCGCTGTCCCGCCGACGCTCCTCCATCTTCATCCAGCGTCTTCCGTCTTCTTCCGGCTTCCTCCGATGGTCGCAGGCAATGACGTCATTGCCGGCGCGACAGAGGAGGAAGCTGAAAGAAGATGGAAGACGCTGGATGAAGATGGAGGAGCGTGATGGCGGCGGGACAGCGGAGGGATAAGTATACTAATCTCTTCCTTTACAGGATTGCGGCGGGGGGGGCCTGTATATAGATGGGGGGGGCTGCATATACCTCTGGGGCTGCATATACCTCCTGGGGCTGCATATACCTCCTGGGGCTGCATATGGGGCTGTATATACCTCTGGGGCTGCATATACCTCCTGGGGCTGCATATACCTCCTGGGGCTGCATATACCTCCTGGGGATGCATATACCTCTGGGGCTGCATATACCTCCTGGGGCTGCATATGGGGCTGCATATACCTCTGGGGCTGCATATGGGGCTGCATATACCTCTGGGGCTGTATATACCTCTGGGGCTGCATATGGGGCTGCATATACCTCTGGGGCTGCATATACCTCTGGGGCTGCATATACCTCTGGGGCTGTATATACCTCTGGGGCTGCATATATCTCTGGGGCTGCATATACCTCTGGGGCTGTATATACCTCTGGGGCTGCTGTATACTACCACTGGGGCTGCTGCTGTATATACCACTGGGGCTGCTGCTGTATACTACCACTGGGGAGGCTGCTGTATACCTCACTGCTGGGGGTTGTATACCTGTGCTGGAGTCCACCCTCGGCTTATACGCGAGTCAATAAGTTTTCCCAGTTTTTGGGGGCAAAAGTAGGGGGGATCGGCTTATACACGGGTCGGCTTATACACGAGTATATACGGTATTTAGTATTAATCCATGTTTCTTATAAAATTCTAAACTTTTTATATAAATATTACTGAATATTTGGCTGGGTTGAAGCTCACTGATAGAACATTGAGCAAGATTGGCCTACTGCCCAGACCCTCAAGGTTCATGTTACATGCAGGAGAATGTAGAGTAGGGCTAGGAAGAGGAGCAGCATGTTGATCTAGAGATGGACATTAAGTTTGCATACACATGCGATAAGGCTGACATAAGCAATGATAATCAACTCTTGATATGGGGTGTGGAAAGTGAACCAATGCAACCCTTATATGTGCTGGCCAGCATGGTAATCTGTATGCTGGAACCAAATTAAGGATATTTTACCAATCCTGAAATGGAGTACAAATTGGCGTGTTACCAGGCATAAACGGTGTTCCCTAAAGCTTTAACCAAGTGCACGCCTGCCACTAGAATCTAGTTTTCACTGTTACATGTGCATTGAGACTAAGGGACAATGACTAATGTCAAGCTTATTTTGACTCCTTCAAATTCCCCAATATATCATGACATATGTAATATTGTTAGGATATTATTTCAATATATTGCAGAATTAGAATGTAGAATATAGCTTTCTCTCTCACAGCTTTCTCTGCAATACTGCACTAATTGAGGCATAGGTATACATTCCCTGTATGATCCATATTTTCTGGTACAAAAAAAAAAAGAAAAAAAAAATATTGAAAGTTGGAATTTTCTTCTGGAATTGCATATAAATGTATTTTTTTTTTAGGTTTTGCCACTTCTAATTCATATAATCAGGTTACAGTCCAATATATCCAAATGGGAAAATCTTTGAGAGTTATACTAACTGTGCTAACCATCCAAAATAAACCTTCAGGAACATACAATTCATCAAATAATTCACAGGACAGGAAAAACATCTATAGAACTGCAGGTCTCTCGAGTCTTAGGTAAGGTCAATGCTCCTGATTCAATAATAAGACTGTGCAAAACAAGTAACTCTCGGGAGAGTTTGAAGGTAGAAACCACTCATATCCAATATTAACACAAATTGGTTGGCTTACTTTTGGACTCAACTTGAGTTTCCAGTATGACATTAATACGAACCTTTGTCATGTAGCTTTGTGGGTCAAAGTTTGCTAAATGAATGGCTCAGTCACAGTTTATTTCAAAGCTTCTACCAGCTAACTAAACCGCAACACCTGCCACTCCATAGTAGTTGGAAGGTTATGCAGTGTAGGTAGCGGTAAGATGCTTTGAAAAGATGATCTATTTAATTCATGCTGCCCTCATCGAATATCCCATCTGAAAAAAAGGGTTAGACAAGGGCACAATGGGTCTAAACCATTTGTAGGATATGTATGTGCAGTGTAAGGACTGCTCACCTTAGTCAGTTGTGAGACCCACAGCTTGTATTAGCACGTCACAGCTGCACCAGGATTCTCCTCCACATGGATGGGCCTCGGTAATCTCCAACAATAGACAGAAAGTTTCTGATCCGCGCTGCTGTTCAATAACAATAGTGGATCTTTATTTCTACGCGTTTCGAGATCCCTGCAGAGTGGCACTCTGTTGTATGTATCCCTGAGGAAGAGATCAGGAGGATCTCGAAATGCGTATTTAAAGCACAGGAAGTCTTGTTATTGAACAGCAGCGCAGATCAGAAACTTTGTCCATTTTTGGAGAATATCCCATCTGGTACTTCATGGAAGCCTTTCACTTCTGTGCCTTGCACTCACAGCCCAGCAGAGTGGGTGAAACTGCTTTTTTCTCAGAAAACTCCCCTAAAAACATCTTGCCATTCCTCCTGGAATGAATGCTATGGTCCTCTGCCAATCTTCTTACTTTCTCTTCCAGAAGCTTCCTCCAAGTGACTCTTGAGTGATCACAGTGGTCACATAGCATTCCCTGATGCAGGTAGAAGTAAGAAACAAGAAAAATCACTGGGTGCAGATGCTATACACCCATTCAGCAGAGAGTGGAACTTGAGAAGAAAATGAAAGGAAAAATGTTCTTCTTTTTTTTACATCTGGTTAAAAAAAATACTATTTGGTAAGTGCACTAATGAAACACATGCAGGCCACTTATTGAATACTTGATGGTGGCCCAATTCTAAGGCATCGGGTATTCTAGAAAACGTATGTAGTTGACATACTGTGACTGACAGAACTTGTTCAGTTAATGTGAGTGAACTACATATACAGTTGTGGACAAAAGTATTGACACCCCTGCAATTCTGTCAGATAATGCTCAGTTTCTTCCTGAAAATGATTGCAATCACAAATTCTTTGGTATTATTATCTTCATTTAATTTGTCTTCAATGAAAAAACACAAAAATAATTGTCCTAAAGCCAAATTGGATCTAATTCCACCAAACATAAAAAAGAGGGTGGACAAAAGTATTGGCACTGTTAGAAAAATCATGTGATGCTTCTCTAATTTGTGTAATTAACAGCACCTGTAACTTACCTGTGGCACCTAACAGGTGTTGGCAATAACTAAATCACACTTGCAGCCAGTTGACATGGATTAAAGTGGACTCAACCTCTGTCCTGTGTCCTTGTGTGTACCACATTGAGCATGGAGAAAAGAAAGAAGAACAAAGAACTGTCTGAGGACTTGAGAAACCAAATTGTGAGGAAGCATGATCAATCTCAAGACTACAAGTCCATCTCCAAAGACCTGAATGTTTCTGTGTCTACCGTGCGCGGTGTCATCAAGAAGTTTAAAGCCCATGGCACTGTGGCTAACCCCCCTAGATGTGGACAAAAGATTTCAACGCAAGATTGTGCGGATGGTGGATAAAGAACCTCGACTAACATCCAAACAAGTTCAAGCTGCCCTGCAGTCCGAGGGTACAACAGTGTCAACCCGTACTATCTGTTGGCGTCTGAATGAAAAGGGACTGTATGGTAGGATACCCAGGAAGACCCCACTTCTTACCCCGAGACATAAAAAAGCCAGGCTGGAGTTTGCCAAAACGTACCTGAGAAAGCCTACAACGTTTTGGAAGAATGTTCTCTGGTCAGATGAGACAAAAGTAGAGCTTTTTGGGCAAAGGCATCAACATAGAGTTTACAGGAGAGAAAAAGAGGCATTCAAAGAAAAGAACACGGTCCCTACAGTCAAACATGGCGGAGATTCCCTGATGTTTTGGGGTTGCTTTGCTGCCTCTGGCACTGGACTGCTTGACCGTGTGCATGGCATTATGAAGTCTGAAGACTACCAACAAATTTTGCAGCATAATGTAGGGCCCAGTGTGAGAAAGCTGGGTCTCCCTCAGAGGTCATGGGTCTTCCAGCAGGACAATGACCCAAAACACACTTCAAAAAGCACTAGAAAATGGTTTGTGAGAAAGCACTGGAGACTTCTAAGGTGGCCAGGAATGAGTCCAGACCTGAATCCCATAGAACACCTGTGGAGAGATCTAAAATTGGCAGTTTGGAGAAGGCACCCTTCAAATATCAGGGACCTGGAGCAGTTTGCCAAAGAAGAATGGTGTAAAATTCCAGCAGAGCATTGTAAGAAACTCATTGATGGTTACCGGAAGCGGTTGATCGCAGTTATTTTGGCTAAAGGTTGTGCAACCAAGAATTAGGCTGAGGGTGCCAATACTTTTGTCTGGCCCATTTTTGGAGTTTTGTGTGAAATGATCGATGTTTTACTTTTTGCTTCATTCTCTTTTGTGTTTTTTCATTGAAGACAAATTACATGAAGATAATAATACCCAAGAATTTGTGATTGCAATCATTTTCAGGAAGAAACTGACTTTTATCTGGCAGAATTGCAGGGGTGTCAATACTTTTGGCCACAACTGTATATACTGTATGTATATATATATATATATATATATATATATATATATATATACAGCTGCACTATGGTATATGGGGGTACATTACAGCACTTTTATAGCAGCACTATAGTATATGGCGGTACATTACAGCACATGTATAGCAGCACTAGAGTATATGGCAGTACATTACAGTACATGAATAGCAGTGTTATAGTATATGGCGGTACATTACAGTACATGTGTAGCAGCACTATAGTATATGGCGGTACGTTACAGTACATGTATAGCAGCGCTATAGTATATGGCGGTACATTACAAAACATGTATAGCAGCACTATGGTATATGGTGATACTCCGCTCCTCTAGGCCCCCTCTCCTCCACAGTAAAAGTAAAAATAAAAAAATCCTCAGTGAGGATACTCACCTGTCTGCCTACACACCTGGTGATGGGGGGGGCAGGATGGTGGCGGGGGGCAGCATGGAGCAAGCTGGGCAGGATGGAGCGAGCGGGGCAGGATGGAGCCGGGGGAGGGGAAGCAGGATGGAGCCGGGGGGGGAAGGTTGGAGCAATCATGGCAGAATGTAGCCGGCGGGGCAGAATGGACCCAGGGGGGCAGGATGGAGCCGGCGGGAGGGCAGGATGGAGCCAGCAGGGGGCAGGATGGAGGCGGCAGAGAGGCAGGATGGAGGCGGCAGAGGGGCAGGATGGAGCCAGGGGGGCAGGATGGAGCGATCAGGGCAGGATGGAGCTGTTGGGCAGGATGGAGTCGGTGGGGCAGAATGGAGCCGGGGGGGCAGGATGGAGCCGGGGGGGGGAAGGGCAGGATGGAGCCGGGGGAGAAGGGCAGGATGGAGCCGGGAGGGCAGGATGAAGCAATCAGGGCAGGATGGAGCCGGGGGGGGGGGGGCAGGACGGAGTCGGTGGGGGGGCAGGATGGAGCTGTTGGGCAGGATGGAGTCGGTGGGGCAGAATGCAGCCGGGGGGGCAGGATGGAGCCGGGGGGAGAGGGGGGCGGGATGGAGCCGGGGGGGGGAAGGGCAAGATGGAGCCGGGAGGGCAGGATGAAGCAATCAGGGCAGGATGGAGCCGGGGGGGGGCAGGACGAAGTCAGTGGGGGGGCAGGATGGAGCCAGCAGGGGGCAGATGGGGCCGGCGGGGGGGCACCATGGAGCTGGCAGGAGGGACAGGATAGAGCTGACGGGGGGCAGGATGGAGCCAGGGGGGCAGGATGGAGCCAGGGGGGGCAGGATGGAGCCAACAGGGGAGCAGGATGTAGCAAGCAGGGCAAGATGGTGGCGGGGGGGGCAGGATGGAGCCAGGGGGGCAGGATGGTCGGTAACTGGGAGCAGTAGCAGGTAGTGTCCTGCTTGGACATTGCATGATGTCAGAATGACATCGGTGTTCGGCACTGTGATTGACCCGCTCGCAATCATGTGATATGTGATGCGCATATCACATGACTGTGAGCGGGCCAATCACAGTGCCGAACCCTGATGTCATTCTGACATCATGCAAGGTCCTAGCAGAACACTGCCTACGACTGCTCCCGGTTACTGAACACTCGGCGGAGAGATAAGTATAACAATCTTTATTATTTTTAATACATTTGTCTCTATTTTACATTTGATTTGATGAAATCAAATTACTAAACAAGTAGCCCTAAGGAGCAGGGGGACGCGGGGAGTGGGAGCGCAGACAGAGCAGAGGAGCGGGGTACGGAGCGCGGGCAGGACAGGAGGGGCGGGGGGGAGCTTGGGCAGGGCAGAGGAGCGGGATATGGAGCGTGGTCAGGCCACCGTCACTGGGCTGCAAATTGGCACGAAATTCGAACTTTGAATTTGCACGCCTATTTGCATAGTCTGCACTCATTGGTGGCCAACAAGCAGCCTCACAAAAGGTCTGGGGCAGCAAACACAGCAGTGGCAGTGGATCTTATGCTTATTAATTATGAGATAACAGTCATTCATGCATGTAATGTGTTGAAGAAGCCTTGACTTCAATAACATCATATGAAGCATTTGCTTGAGTTTTCAAAAAAGTATGAGTAGTTGAGAAGATTGGAAATAGCTGATTTGAAGCGATGAAAAAGTCAATAGATGGCTCTGATGGGTGCAAATGGTTCTGGAAGAAACAAAGGAAAAAAAGGCTAACAGATCGAGAAATTGAAGGAACTGTCAAGTTTGGTGATGAAAGCCTGATGATATGGGATTGTTTCACAGCCGAAGGGTGGAGGTACACTGTCATGCATCAAAAACGGAGCATTTTTGATGCATGACAGTGATGCGAGTGCTGTGCAAGTGTGTTGCAAGTGTGGTGCGAGTGTGGTCCGAGTGTGCTGCGAGTATGGTGCCAGAGTAATGAATGTGGTGTGACTGTGGTGCGAGTGTGGTCAGTGTGCAATGCGTTTTTAACATGGTCTTTCTCAGGCTGTATCTGCTACAATAGCTAAATCATGTTTAATAGGCTCCTGCTGTTACTTCCGAGGCCGCCTATTAAGCTCATTACATATTCACTGCACTGTCAAACTAACAGCCAATCACAGAGGCTCCCATAGAGTGTGAGCTCCTGTGATTGGCTGTTAGTTTGACAGCAGGAGCCTATTAAACATGATTTAGCTATTGTAGCATGGACGGGTGCTACAAACTCGCACCGTGTGCTGTATGGGGGCGAGATTTTCTCGCCCCCATACACTTGCATTGCGCTTACGCGTGTCAGAATCGCATGCTACGACTGCACTCGCTTCTGACTTGCAATGCGAGTTAGGTGCGTGGGACTCGCACCAGTGTGCCCTGCCTGATAGGGCAACACTGGTCCGAGTGCAATGCATTTTTTTCACGCATTGCACTTGCGCGAGTCTCACGCCAGTGTGCCTCCTGCAAAAGGCTATGGATACTTGACTAGGATTGATGGTGGTCTCAATGCTGTGCTATATGTGAGTATCGTACAAGATGAGTTACTTTATACACTTGAGTATTATGCGTATGTAAAGGACGACATAGTGTTCCATCAGGACAACGACCCGATGCGTACATCAAGATTGGTGAAGAAATGGTTCAACCACAATGAAGTAGAGGAGCTGGATGCATTGTCCCCACAATTCCCAGACCTCAGTCCAATTAAATACTTGTGGGTAGAGTTGAAGAAAAAGCTGCATACATTCCCAAGTCAGTAGACCAGTAAGTACAAACATTGGAAACATGTAGGACAGATATGGGATCAGATTTTGGATTAAACATGCTTGAATCTAATTGCAATCATGCCCAGAGGGATTCAGGCAGTTTTGAAAGCCAAAGTTGGATTTACAATATACTTTCAAAACAATAAAAATTGAAACTTAGATTTTTAGTAGCGAAACAGTAACGTTGTAGTGACATGACAAGACTCTGCATAACTAATCACATGTTAAATCGTTGCAAGTCTGATTTATGTATGAGTTAGGCAAGATGATTTGATATATACAAAACTAAGAGTATGTATATGTGTATGTATGTATGTGTGTGACCATATGTTTGTGTGGTATAGCCACGCTCCCTCATAGCTCTAATCCTACACATGCCCCTTCATATCTCTGCCTCCTTTATATATGCAAATCCACAATGCAAATCCATAAGTAGAACTCAGGAGACACAAATACTGCACAAATACAGTGACATAACTTGGAATGTTATAGGCTAGCATTCTATTGTGCAAAATAATCACTAATAATCCCAGTTAGTTACTATCCTGGGCAATCAGGCCGCACTCAGCCCTTAGTATACCATAGGAGGCCACACACAGCCCCTAGAATACAGCAGGAGGCAGCACACAGCGCACAGTTTAAAGTGTACAGCAGGAGGCCTATTATTATTATTTATTTATAGGGCACCATCGGTTCCATTGTGCTGTACATGAGAAAAGAATACATACAAACAAGTTAAAAATACAATGAACAAACTAACAGTGAAAGACTGGTACAGAGGGGAGAGAGGGCCCCGCCCTTGCGGGTGTGGCGCCCCGCAACGAGTGCGTCACAGGAAGGTATTGCATCCCTGACTGAAGATGTAATATCTTCCGTCTCAGTGATGACAGGGTTAAACCCAGAGCTCTATACACCACATGCACCACTGAGAGGTAGAGGGCCAATCAGGTCCTGGTGGGAGGAGTGCAGGTGTAGTGTGTGTAGGGGAGTTAGTGACGTGGGAGTAGTGGTTGGAGGAGAAGAAGAAAGACAGGACCTGCACAGTGCCGTGCAACCTGGTGCTGAACTTGACCGGCAGGGCCCCATCAAGCGGTGACCCAGACCGGAACACGGGCAGCTACAGAGCGGGCCAAATTATACCCGTGCCCCAAACCACCGGATCACCGATTCCGAGGCGAACAGACGTCCACCGCTGTTCAGCAAACTGGAGTGAAGGAACTGCTTCTTAGGAGTGCCTCACTGCAGCCGACTTAGCCGTCTTGCCAGCGAATTACCCACCAAAGGGAAACAGGACCCCACGTAGCCAAATTGCAGCGAGCTAGGGAATCCTTCAGAAGTCTTCCCTGTACCTCGAACTGGCGTTCTAAGGCGACAACGGCAACCAGCCTAGCACAGTTAGATAAAGAAGGAATACCGTGGAGCTCTGGACTCAGACCAGTTATCGCTGGGATCACCCGGTCTGTTACCTGACAAGCTGTATACCGTGTACCGCACCGTACCTACAGTAAAGACCCGTTACAGAGGAGCATTGTGTCAGTGCATTTCTTCCAGAACTGTTTTAACTCTGCACCCCTAAAACTACCCGAGATGCCGTATTCCACCCAGGTACAGCTCCTGGCCCCGGGGACTCCTGCTCATCCTGTGGGGAGCATCCCATCTAGCTGCCGCACATCCCCCGGAGGCCCAAGCAGCGCCGGTGCCATCACCAGACTCCCACAGGTGGCGTCACAACAAACAAGAATCATCCCAATCCTTTATCCCCTTTTGACCTGACCACAGCCTCAGGCGCGGAACCGTGACAAGTGCTGCATCGCCTGAAACGTGAGAACCCGGCAACGGTGAGTCACGGGCTTACATTCTACAGGGCAATGGGGAGGAAAAAGTAGGTTGGGTCTGCTTGGGTTCTGGTGGAGCGCCGGGTCCATTGGTGGTGGAGTGCTGCGTCCAGTGGTGGTGGAGCACCGGGTCCAGTGGTGGTGAAGTGGCACAGTGGTCATTGCAGGCTGTAGGCTGTTCTGAAGAGATGGGTTTTCAGGTTCCGCTTGAATGTTCCGAGTGTAGGGTACAGTCAGATGTTTTGAGATGCAGAATTCCAGAGGATGGTGGAGGAAAGGAGGAGGTCTTAAGAGGATCGAAGATTACAGGTTGGATGATATCGGGAGATTAGTTCAGAGATATATGGGGGGGAAAGATTGTGGATGGCTTTGTAAGTCAATGTTAGTAGTTTGAATTGGATACGCTGGGGAAGTGGAGGGATTTGCAGAGGGTAGAAGTGGAGGAGCAGCGAGGAGAGAGGTGTCAGGCAGCAGAGTTAAGGACAGTTTGGAGAGGTGCAAGAGGTTTAGCAGGGAGGCCACAGAGGAGGAGGTTGCAGTAGTTGAGACAGGAGACAGGAGATGATGAGGGCATGCACTAGTAGTTTAGTAGATTGAGGGTTGAGGAAGAGACGGATTCTGGAAATATTTTTGAGTTGGAGGCAGCAGGAGGTGGTGAGAGCTTGAATGTGTGGCATGAAGGATAAGGCAGAGTCGAGGATCACTCCAAGGCAAAGTGTGATATCATTTATTGTGATAGATTACTGCAATTACTTAAAAATGTTAGAAAAGTCTAAAATATCCTGGATACAGAATATTGAAATTACACACTGTTTTTCCAAAGTGCTCTATGCTCTTTCCATAGCGTTGCATTCTGGCTACCGTATATACTCGTGTATAAGCCGACCCGTGTATAAGCCGACCCCCCTACTTTTGCCCCCAAAACCTGGGAAAATTTATTGACTCGTGTATAAGCCGAGGGTGGACCCCAGCACAGGTATACAGCCCCCATCAGTGTGGTATACAGCAGCCTCCCCAGTGGTATATACAGGCCCCAGCAGTGTTACAGCAGCAGCCCCAGTGGTATATACAGCAGCAGCCCCAGTGGTAGTATACACGCAGCCCCAGTAGTATATACAGCCCCAGTGGTAGTATACACGCAGCCCCAGTAGTATATACAGCCCCAGTGGTAGTATACAGCCCCAGTGGTAGTATACAGCCCCAGTGGTAGTATACAGTCCCAGTGGTAGTATACAGCAGCCCCAGTGGTATATTCAGCCCCAGTGGTAGTATACAGCAGCCCCAGTGGTATATACAGCCCCAGTGGTAGTATACAGCCCCAGTGGTAGTATACAGCAGCCCCAGTAGTAGTATACAGCCCCAGTGGTAGTATACAGCAGCCCCAGTGGTATATTCAGCCCCAGTGGTAGTATACAGCAGCCCCAGTGGTATATACAGCCCCAGTGGTAGTATACACGCAGCCCCAGTAGTATATACAGCCCCAGTGGTAGTATACAGCCCCAGTGGTAGTATACAGCAGCCCCAGTAGTAGTATACAGCCCCAGTGGTAGTATACAGCAGCCCCAGTAGTAGTATACAGCCCCAGTGGTAGTATACAGCAGCCCCAGTGGTATATTCAGCCCCAGTGGTAGTATACAGCAGCCCCAGTGGTATATACAGCCCCAGTGGTAGTATACACGCAGCCCCAGTAGTATATACAGCCCCAGTGGTAGTATACAGCCCCAGTGGTAGTATACAGCAGCCCCAGTAGTAGTATACAGCCCCAGTGGTAGTATACAGCCCCAGTGGTAGTATACAGCAGCCCCAGTGGTATATTCAGCCCCAGTGGTAGTATACATCCCCAGTGGTAGTATATAGCCCCAGTGGTAGTATACATACAGCCCCAGTGGTAGTATACAGCCCCAGTGGTAGTATACAGCCCCAGTGGTAGTATACAGCCCCAGTGGTAGTATATAGCCCCAGTGGTAGTATACACACAGCCCCAGTGGTAGTATACAGCAGCCCCAGTGGTATATTCTGCCCCAGTGGTAGTATACAGCCCCAGTGGTAGTATATAGCCCCAGTGGTAGTATACACACAGCCCCAGTGGTAGTATACAGCCCCAGTGGTAGTATACAGCCCCAGTGGTAGTATATAGCCCCAGTGGTAGTATACAGGGCCCCAGCAGGGCCCCCCTCATAATTTGGCGCCCCCACCTCCCTTTCTGGGCCCCCCCGCATGCAGCGCTGCGCATATACATTACCTGTCTAGCAGCTGTTACCCTCCGATGGCTGATCGCGGCTCCCGGCTCCGGGCTCCATCTTCCTCGCTGTCTTCCTGCTGTGTGACCGGGGCGCAGCGCGATGACGTCATCGCGACGCCAGCCGGTCACCTGACAATCAGGAAGACAGAGAGGAAGATGGAGCCCGGAGCCGGGAGCCGCGATCAGCCATCGGAGGGTGACAGCTGCTAGACAGGTAATGTATATGCGCAGCGCTGCATGCGGGGGGGCCCAGAAAGGGAGGTGGGGGCGCAAAACTTTTTAGGGGGCCGTATTGACTCGCGTATAAGCCGAGGGGGGCACTTTTCAGCCCAATTTTTGGGCTGAAAAACTCGGCTTATACGCGAGTATATACGGTAATTGGAATGAGCAACATTCCCTGCAAATTGCAGTGGTGACTATGCTACTGTTATAGCTCGTTGTAGCTTACATGTTGACAAAATTTTAGTATCTCTAGATTTCCTAACTGTAGGTTCTGTCCACATCTGAGTATGGTAATTCTGGTGTTCTGTCCCATCATAGAAGCTGTATTATGAAAAATAATATGTGTCCATTCAGCGACATGATGGACATCAGTTGTGCGTAAAGTACCTCAATGACAATAATGCAGTCATGCAGTCATATCTGTCATGATGCATTGTTTTGTTGACATTTTGGCTCATATCTGCAACAGAGTATCCAAACATAGATTTTAAAACAACCTTAATAGGTCACTTTCCCTTCTCACTATGTAGCTGTCAAATCAAAAGTTTTTTTTAATAAACATTTATGCAATGTACATTGTAATGCAAGTACAATTTTCAGATCTACACCAGCGACTGCTCCTGTGACATCTGCTTCTGTCATCAGGCACTGCCATATTCACCCTGTGAGTAGTGCTAGTGATAGAGGAGAAGTCACTGCCAGAACCTCTGGAAAGTTTAGGCTCTACCGATCCACTAAGGTTAGAGGGGCTGGTACATGTAGTACTTCCCTGCCTGACAAAGTGGATGGTGTGCTGTCCAGCTGAAGTCATCAGTTCCTAACTTTAGCCTATTAGAAAGCACCACACCCTACTAAATAATTTAGCTTTCCACTGAAAGCTGCCAGATATAGCTTTCACTTTCTGTGGCAAGTTCCCTGCTTTTGCATTGGTAATTTTGGTTTTACCTTGGTCTATTTTTTGAACACTTCTCCTACCTGTTGATTTTTTAGTTTGCGGTCATACCAGTTTTTACACAACTCCCTGACTACTCTAACCTGATTTTTTACTTTTCCTGACCTCCTGGCTTTGTTCCTGCTTGGCGACTTTCCTGTCTCTGAATTGCCACCAATTGTAGGCAGCAATCTCCTGGACCCTGTTGTAAATCGTAATCCCGGTATAGGGATTAAAGGGTGTCAAGATTTCTCAGGATTCTGACAAATGGAGCGGCTTGTGCCTAGACTGTCCAAGAAAACCATTTGGTGCCTTTCGTATTGGACAGACTACACTACACTACAATAAGTTGACAATGCCAACCCAACACTACAATAAGTTGACAATGCCAACCCTACACTACAATAAGCTGATAATGCCAACCCTACACTACAATAAGTTGGCAATGCCAACCCTACACTACAATAAGTTGACAATGCCAACCCTACACTACAATAAGTTGACAATGCCAACCCTACACTACAATAAGTTGACAATGCCAACCCTACACTACAATAAGTTGACAATGCCAACCCTACACTACAATAAGTTGACAATGCCAACCCTACACTACAATAAGTTGACAATGCCAACCCTACACTACAATAAGTTGACAATGCCAACCCTACACTACAATAGGTTGACAATGCCAACCCTACACTACAATAAGTTGACAATGCCAATTTAGGAAAAGAATGTAAAACAAAAATGTAAACTAGGCACAACACCTCCAATACAACCCCAACCTACATACATGGCAGAACAGGAATGTGAGAAAGAACAGAAATGAAATAGGATGTTCTATTTACAGGATATTCAGGTAGGTGTTCACTTTCATACAATCCTGTAGCTTTGAATCTGAGCTTTTCTGATACTTTTCTCTTTCAAGTGAGAATATGGCCAAGTGCTTTGCATCAAACATGACTCTGTCAGAAGCTTTTACTGTTTGGTTGTTGCATTCTCTGGAAGAAAAGGAATAGGTCAGTGTGTGTGTGATCTGTGTAAAGCAGGACGCGCAAAGCTCTGTCTCTATGAATTTATCATGTAGTCGACTGGAGGAATCACAACTTGTGTCCGGATGAATTATCCTTTGTTTGGGCAGCAGGTCTCAGGAGCTATGTATGTGGATCTCTAGAAGGATCCTACTGGACAGCTGTAATATATTACTATTAAAAATTCAATGGGCATCCTTTTTTGTTTTGTGGAAGCTTGTATCATTAACCCCTTAAATCCAAGAGAACCAGAAGCTCAGTCTTTGATTTTTCAAACAAAAAAAATAACAAGAGGCAACTTCTAAGTGATATATCCATGTTCTACTACTGGAAGATCTCTACAAAGGTACGTTTCCACATAAGGAAAAAGGAGCAGATTTTTGACTGCTTATTGAGTTGCAAAATATATGATGCCTTTCACAATTCTGGTATTGTTAATAAGATTTTAATAATATAAAATATATAAAAGAAATCTTTAAAAAAAAAAAATATATATATATTTTGCACACATTGCTTAAATGAACAAGAGCTGAGGATTTGAGATTTGTAGCATATCACTTTTTACGCTATGAAAGTCAATATGAATTTTACCCTTTGTGATACTCCCCTGTACCTTTTTGCAGCAATAAATACACCTGTAAATATCACTTTAGTGTCTTTGGAGTGGGAGGTTTGGAGTAGATGATACGTGGGGACAAAGCTTTATGGGTAAGGTAATACAACATATGTGAAGCCGGCTTCACACGACGGTTGGTGTGATCCGGGGCTGTCCAGTGTGAAGCTATTTGCCATCCGGTTCCCATCTGTCCAGGAGGACCCGGGGGAATTCAAATTTTTCTCCCGGACACAAAAACGCAGCTTGCAGCATTTTTGTGTCCAGGGCAAAAAGTGACACATAACCGATTCCGGCCAGATTCTCCACGATCCGGCTCCCAATAACATGTGAGCCTATGGGCGCCGGATCACGAGAGACATGGCATATAAATCTGTTGGGTTCCCGAACGCCGGGTGCTGGAGCTCAGCGCCGGCCGGCAAAGAACTTCAGAACTTGGAGAGCTCCCTGCTGAGACTTCAGGATCGGGGCTAGCTCCCCGCAAGCTGCGCTCCTGACATTTCACCAGGAACAGCTCCTGAATCCTGCGATCTGACGATTCCAGCAGAAAACAGGACCAGAGGTCATATTTGCCCTCCGGTTCTGTTCTATCCGAGGCTGTCAGGTTCTGTCCGGTGTTTCCTGCAAAACACCGGACAGAACCTGATACACCAAAACCGTGGTGTGAAGCCAGCCTAAGACTCACTCCGAAGGTAGTTTTTTTTGCTAAGTTATTTATATTGTTTTTACGCAGTTATTCATACATAAAGACAGTCAGAAGTAGTTATGGAAGGAAGATGCTGCAGATAAATCCAAATTTGGAAAATTAGCAGCACATTATATATTTTTTCCTGCAGTGAAATCCGCAGCAAAAATTTGTTGCACAAAATGTGAGGTGGTCGACAGGGTAAGGGGTACTCGATGCCCGGGACAGGACGACTGCTTCGATGGGGGATCACGTCTGGTCGGTTCCCGGTTCCATGCCCTGGACCCTCAGCAGCGGGGGTTAGGGGGAATGGTAATGAGGATGGGGGTAGTAGTGTCGTGACGCCAGCTGTGTTCCTGGTAACGGTGGATACCAGCGCTGCGGCCAACCGCTGAGGTGATGGTGGTGCAGCTCAGTGTAGTACAGCTCCCTACAGGTGGAGCTTTACCTCAGGGCAGTGAGGGTGGATGAGGGGAATCGTAGTAACAGCTTGCGGGGACGCTGTGTGCAGTGGCGGGAAGCAGACTCCCACACACAATAGTCTTTGTTTCTGTACCTTTTACTGATGTCCGGTAACAGGTACAGTCCAAGAGAGGTACCAGGTTCTCGGTGCAATTTGGGATTTTCACCTTGAGAGTTGTGAGGCCTCCTTTGATACTGTGTACGGTGGTTTGGGGGTAAGTCCTGCCTATAACTGAACTCGCCCCTTCCTTCCCTCTCAGGGCTTTACTCTTTAACCGACAAGGAGGGCCTTCTATGAGGTCCCTTCCCTCCTCTTGGGCCCCTGGTCCTGTGCTTGGTCAGGTTTGAGCGTCTCTATTAAGTTAGTACCTCAGGGGAATAGATCCACCTGGTTTCTCCGGCTTTTTCCTGCTTCAGTGTATGTTCTGCAGGTTTGGACTCCAATGTCCGGGTGAGGTAAAGGGATCCTAGATCTGGTCCCTTGTTATGACCTACTGCTCCTTCCACTGGCCTCTGTCCCTCTCTCTGGGGTGCTCCACAGCGGGTCAGTCTCCCTTGGTTCTGGGCCTTGCTTTGCCCAGCAACCAGGTCTTTCCAGCACCTTCTCTAGGCTATTTCACTGGACTAAACTGCTCTGTTCACTGCTCAGAGCAGACTAACTGACTCCTCCCCTCAGGCCTGGATACTTATAAGGGAACTTGCTTAAAGCAGCAAGCAGAGCTCCCCCTCCAGGTCTGGGGTGGAAGGTGTTGTGTGCTGTGTGTACCAAAGTGTAAACCCCTCCTTGCACTGGATGGGTCCTGTGGCAATCCCCAGAAGGGGTGCCACAAACGATCTTTTGATTTAAAACTGGCACTACAAGAGACTTTACACTGTAATATTTTCTGCAATGTGTGGATACTGGTACTGTGATGTGGAGCGAACTGTATATGCAAATTGATGATTGAAAATCCACAGCATATGAGCACATATAATGAGGTCGATTGATTATGTCCCTGGCACCATCGCCGTCAAATTGCCTCCCAGTTGCGGCGTGTAATTGGGAATTTGGCGGCGATAAAACACCTGTCGCCTAGTTCCGATTTCAGAGCACTGCTCCAAAATCAGAGGCAATCATGAAGGTGAGATTCCCAGCTTTTGGTGTGTGAACGGGCGATAGTGATGGAATCTGCGTTTTCTATTGTTTTCCCGTAGGCGTGCCACAGCGTGCTGGAGTCCGCGCCCTGTCAGCAATGATTGGTGGTGGCTACTGTGTTTCCATTGGCTGTCACTTCACAGGGCGCTATATTTGAAGAGCTGTCCGTTCATCAACACACACATGTACAATGGCGTCATGTATTAGCCAGACTTCCAGAGCAGGCTGACCAATCGTAGCGCTGTTGCGTTGTCCAATGAGCGCATATGGGGAGCTGTGTAAACCACTGCGGCACGCCTATCTCCTCGCAGTGTTGACCACGCACCCCCACATTACCTTTGGGATTGCGGCGTGTGAGGCGGGGAGGGAATTCCACCGGAATGGTTCTGCTGTTGGTGTGGCGACACATTGCCTTAGGTTGAGGGCGAAATTGCGGCGTGTAAAAGCACCATCGCGATCTGGGCGACCATGAAAACGTGCACGCGCACGTTAGATCGCCTCTTATCGCCACCAAAAATTGCGGCGTGTAAAGGTACCCTTAAAGCACCACTTTATTGCACCACTGTACTGTTGCTTTAAATCTAAGTCTGACCACTGTCTGATACTCACCTTTCATTAACTTCACTTTTTCTCAGCATTGCTCTGGTCTTTATGGGGGATGCGTGAACTGCTGGAGCTCCAGTGTTTAATCAAGCGCACTGGAGGTCACATATCTATACATTGCTATAATAATCCAGTTCTGGCCTTGATCTGACTCTCATAGACTTGTAGTAGTGAGCTCTTGTGAAATGATTTCTGACTTACAGCCTGTCAGAAGTTACGGGCATGAGCTGATGCTGCAGGACTAAGATAACGTTGATCAAGAACATTTTGATCAAAACGCGTTATGTATAGTGCACTTTGTCCTCATTACATGTAGTATTGCCTGAGGTATTTTTGTAGTTTTATGGTTTTATGGAATTTTCAATAATAAAGTAGACACTTTAAATCACCGGATGTGGCAAGCTGGATCCATGTCTTTCTATATGAACTTACCAGTGGTGTAGCTCGTAACAATGATCAAGTTGTGGGGTTATAACTAGGAGGGAATTCAAGGTAGAAAATAAAAAGGTGAAGAATGGTCAGATATTGGCGGCAGTCAAGACGATACAGCACAGGCTAAACTAGGGATAAGCAAACTTTAATAAAACAGATGCAGTATTCACTATAACTAGCACTGCATATTGACTCTCAGAAATGTAAATACGGATCAGCCTTTTTCTGGGTTGGCGACACGGATAAACAATAACCAGTTAGGAATTGATACACACCCTTTCAGGCTGAGGGACCCGCATGTCCCAAGAGTAAATGGGGCTACCATATTGTTGTCCACTAACTGAATAGACACAGAGAGGACATGAAGATGAAGGAATGTCAGGGCGTGGTAATATATTTATAAATCTCCCATATTCAGGAGGTCTACAAATTATATGAATGCTTCATATTTCTTTGGAGGATGTTGGAAATCACATGGGTGCCTGTGTATTTCTTTATTCCCACCTATCGAAGATTGAAACCTCTAAGGTGGATTTAGAATAGTTTTTACATTCTGGAGCACTGATGAGATTTCCACAACTTTCCTTAACCAAAAAAGGAATCATACAGCACAACCATATGTCATTACTCAGGACTTCTTCTTTATTAATGGAAATGCAGCCCCTTAAAGAGAACCTGTCAGCTCGATTTAGCACCCTATTCTATCACTACCTGATCCTGCACCTTGCTAACTCATCCCTAACCATCCCTATCTGAGCTTAAGCAGCACTATAGAGCTTGTATTAAAATATATTAGACTGGGATGGGCGGTCTCTGGGGCTTCAGCATGCCCCACTTCCATCTCCTGTTCATCCTCTTTTCAACTTCCCGCCTCCTCCATGTAGTATGATGCGTCAGCCGGATGTCAGTTCCTGTCCGGTGCATTGTAGGGGCTTATCAGGTGCACGGTCTGGCTCGGGCTCATACGCAGTGCAATATTGAAGCTTCCTATACAGCCTGATAAGCCCTCTAATGCACCTGACCGAACTGACTTCTGGCTGGCGCATCATACTGCATGGAAGCGGAAATTTCAAAAGAGGACAAACCTTTTTTTTATAAAATTTATATTTGATAACCCCGAGATCAATTTATGATATAAACTTCATACTCCCTCTATGACATAATTTAACCCATCAGGGTACAATGTCCCCAACCTAAAAATCCAAAATGATTCTTTCTTTTTTCAACGCGATTTATACAACACCAGTTGAACAAATTCCTGCAAATTGTATAAATCGTGTTGAAAAATTAAATTGTAAAGAATCATTTTGGATTTTTAGGTTGGGGACATTGTACCCTGACAGGTTAAATGATGTCATACAGGGAGTATTAAGTTTATATCATAAATTGGTCTCAGGGTTATCAAATATGAATTTTATAAAAAAAAAAAAAAATCATAAGTTTTTTATGTTTGGTTTAATAGGATTTTTAGTGGTTTTATATAAAAAAAATTATATGGACTATTGACATGGGTAGTTATATTTAATTATATATCACATTTTAATAACTACCTTTTAGTTATTTATATATGGATAATGGAGTTTTTTAAATGGACTACTGATGTTCAATGGAATTTTAATGGGTTTGGCTGGTTTTGAATAACACGGACACCACACAAACTGACGTGTTTCTGCTTCCTATAGGAGGCAGTCATGGTCTTAGTGCATTTAGATAATATACCTGATGAAGACTGTTTAATGTCGAAACGCGTTGTATGGTTACATAAAGATTGTACAGGAAATAACTACTGCCTGTATTCTTGGGAGCGCATTTAGCCTGGAGGAAACTTGATGTTCATTATATACCTATGATAACTCCGATGGGGTTATGGAATAGCCACCAGGAACATGCAGCAAACCAACTGTGAAGGACAAATTTCTTACCGAGATCCTTAGTGATCGATAAGCAAGACATCAAGGTCCGATATAGGTGAATGTAAGATATCACCATAAACATTTATATCAGTGATACAGCTACATATAGATCGGTGCGCTTTCTGTCATCTTTCTTTTTTCGGTGACCACTTCAAAGTGGTATCTTTTAACATATTATGTATTGGGCCACAATAGCAGCAAGGCTGGAGACTGGGCCAGCATTTCAAGGTTGAGTATTAAGGAAGTGGTGCACAAGTTTCAGGAGCAGGTATTTTGCTCAGAAAGCCCTTCTGAAGTAATGCACCACACAGCAAAGAGACCCTAACAAGAGTCTCCACTTTTAAAAAACTTAGGCACAGCTACCACTAAAGTGGCAACAATTGCCCAAGAGATGAAATATTGTAATGTGGAGCTTAATGCAGCGCACTGAAGAGTACAGCAGTGCCTAGTCTCCAGATTCTGACACTGGAAATGTTTTTGGAGATCCTTGACTTGTTCATCTTGATAAACGTTAGACAATCTACACTGTTGGAGGACAGCCGTATGCGCTTATCCATCAGGACTCCACCAGCAGCTCTGAAGACACTTTCTGAGAGAATGCTGGCTGCTGGGCATGACATAATCTCCAGGACATGGGTAGCGAGCTCAGATCACTTTTCCAGTCTTGAAGCCCAAAATGCAAAAAGGTCCAGTTCCTCAGTCATGTAAGAAAAAAAGGAGAGAAGGGGCGCATGTGTAGGATCACTATAGCTCAGTTAATATGGCGTTATTACAGGTGGCCACTCACCTGTTTGGGTTGTGCACGACCTGCACAACTCGGTGTAATGGCCTCCGATATATGGGGAACCCCCGGCAATGTGCACGCTCCGCTCCTTCAACCTCGCTGGTCCTCAGCTGTCCATATAGGACCTTTCCGGTCACGTGGCGCCAGTCCCGGATGTGCGTCACTGCTTGTTATCTAGAGAACGCCAGATCCTTCACCACTGTGCCCCAGCTGAGCTGCTCCAGCCGCTGATCCCTCAGGGGGAATAGAAGCTTGCCTGAAAATGATTTAGTCGTCTTATAGAAGCGCTACTAAAGCTCAGGCACCAGAATGATGATGTTTATCAACTGCAATCTTTATTTTCCCCTCACAGCTCCACAACATGTTTCAACTGCTCAAGGCAGTCTTCCTCAGGTACCTGAGGAAGACTGCCTTGAGCAGTTGAAACATGTTGTGGAGCTGTGTGGGGAAAATAAAGATTGCAGTTGATAAACATCATCATTCTGGTGCCTGAGCTTTAGTAGCACTTCTAGAAGACCGCTAAATCATTTTCTTGCAGTTCCACAGTCATGGCATCGATATTGAGCTATAGATACTCCTGCACTATTTTCCCTAGATGTTGATTATGTGTCAGACTTCTCCTTTCATCTGGCATTGTGAAGGCTGGTCCAAAAAAATGGTCAAACGACTCACAGAAATTGCTGGTAACAGATACACTGTTGCTGGTAACGTTTCTGTAATCACCACTCAACATTCCCTGGGTTGGAAGTGTAGAACTGCAATGTGCACTATTTCTACCACTGGTGTTTTGTGGAAAAGCAGTAATTAGATTGTCTGAAAGCTTCTTTTGATACTCTTGCTTGCATGTGTCCCTTTCCAGGGCGGGAAGCATTTAGCCAAATTTACTATTGTACCGGGGATCTAACAGTGTCACAACCCAGTAATCGATATTACATTGAATCCTAACAATCTGTGGATCATGTTTCAGATAGTGCAGCAAGAAGTTACTCATGTGGCTTGCGCATCCATAAGGCCCCACGTTCTTGTTGTGTTGTTGGCGGCGCAGTAACATTCCTGCTTTCTTCCTCTGCCCTCTACCGCCAACCTTGCACAACAGAAATGTGACCACAATCTCCCTCATCTGCTGAGTGTTCCATGAACATTGCCTCTTCCTGCTTCATTTGTTCCTTGGCTTTTGCACCTTCATCAACAGTTTGGCTGCTACCATGAGCCCTTGTCGATCCCTCTCCTCCATCCTTCCATACCACCCGCCTCTGTGCTCATGACAGTCCGGACCTTTCACATCTTGTTATCCCTTCCACATGCACCTCCTTTACTTCCTCCTCTTCCTTTTGGACCACCACCTGAGTCCTCATGGTAGTCAAAGTGTGCTCCAGCATGCAGATGACCGGAATACTCATGCTAGTAATGGCATCGTCAGCGCTATACATCTTAGTCGCCATGTCAAAACTGTGAAAAAGCTTCCCTAGAAGGTAGATTGCAAGGAAGCCGTCCAATTGCTTCCCTGAACTTTGGCTTGCATTTATCTTACTATTTCTGAATGATAGAGCATTACTTGTCAATTCCTATAAATTATTTTTGTGAATTTGGTAACGTATTTAAGTTCCCCAAACCAACTAAAAATAAATCTAATGAAATCAAACAAAAAACTAAATACATAAAGAAATAAATCTAAAATTTTAATCACTCCTTTTTGCCCAGTTGAAAATGAAATAATAAATAAACTTATTTCACATTGCTGTAACAGTCCAATTTCTGAAATTTAAAAAATAATTAAACCATGTGGTTACCACCATAAAGAAAAACAGAATTATTTTTTAAAATGCTAAAATGGTTGTTTCTCAGTTTTCACGTCTCAACCAAAAAAATGCAATTAGAAAGCTATCAGAGACCCCAAAATGATGCCAGTAAATGCAACAAATCACCATGTACTATTCAAGCTCTCACACAGAAAAGGGTGATGCAAACCAATTTTTTTGAACAATAAAATATACGGTATATAAAAAATTATAAAAGTTGGCATTGTTCTAATTGTACTTGGAGAATAATGGAGACAAGTCATTTTTATCAAACCCCAAAAATTAAAGAAATATTTTTTTTCTCTATTTCAGTCTCATTTGTATATAAATTATATAGTAAAATAAATGAAGTAATTCAATATTATAAACTAGTCTTCCAAAAAGAGCAAGACTTAATATGACAATGTCAACATACAAATAAAAAAATAAGACTCTTGGAAATAGTTGGAAAAAGCACAAATATGAAAAATGACCAGGTCATAAAAGATTACAAATTAGTAAGATCTCTCACACCAGGCATAAATCATGAATGGTGCGTATTTCCTTTGTATCTACTCCATCCTATACTTCATTTTCTTAAGGATTAGCAGCTTTGACGGACTTTCTGTAGGTGTTCATTAAACATGCACCTACTACTAAGGTTTAGAAAACACCAACTAATCTCATTTGAGCAAAGAAGCTACAAAATATGTAAATCCACATCTGTTCTCCTTCAAAGAGAGGCCACTTCAGGCTTACTTTAGGAACGAGCTTTGCTCACAGGCAGAGCACCGGAGCATGGGGACTCCCATTGCATTGCCTGTCCCTTTCCCAGTCTTGAGTCACAATGAAATCACATAATGTGATGCACTGTTAACTTTAAGAAGCAATTAAGTACAAGCCAGAACGCTGTTTGCCGTAGGCTGTCAGTGGGAAGTGAGACTTGCAAAAGAAGCAAAAGCCTCTCTGGAATTGAGAAAATTAGTCAGAACATACGTGTGAGCTGCAGGGATCTTCCATTTTCCTTTCCCTATTATATGATCAATGTAATTTTCTGGGTCTACTCTGGAGTACAATGCAAATTGAAATCTCTTTTATTCAACACTTGCGCTACTTTACAGCAGCGCTGACAATGTGTTGTATATTGGTCAGTTTAATCAATTGTGCAGTTGCGCGGATAGAAAAGTTCCCAAATATCAAATTGGACATGCCATTATCGTACTGGATATTACCCAGAAGAAACTGATGTGTATTTTAAGCCTCTACAACTTACCCAATGCTTGGGGGTAAAATTTTAATTTGTATTTTTGTTAACAATGCAAATTTTTTGGAAAGAAAAGTCCTACACGTGTTGTGGGGCAGCATGGGCCTCGGTAGTCACAGGTGAGGCAGAACCTCAACTGCAGAGCAACCCTAGGTTTGCAGCGCGCACCCCGGCCAGCTCACCAGTGCAACACTCCAGTTCAGAATTGCCCTTGGTGATGGTCAAAGCAGATGAAATGAAGCTTGACTGCGATTTTTTACTTGAAAAGTCTCATTTAACATGAGTTTCAATAAGGGGAAAACCCCTAGATACCCTTACACACAGATTCCCATCAGCCAGTATCAACTGGATTGGCCAACCAGAATTAATCATCTCTTCAGTGGTGCCATATCAGCCGGATATTCTATATCAGTGGTACATGTCCTTGGAATTATGTTAGAAATTTGACACCAAGTTATGTAGTGAGTAACAATATGTTAGAGGGAGTACCAGGGTTTAGCATTTTCTTTTTTATATTGTATATTAAAATATCTGTCTCACCTCATCCACAAACTCACCACATTATTCGTCATGACCCTAACCCATCTCTTCAACCTATCAGTAGCAACTGGTCTCTTCCCCTCTTGATTTAAACATGCCTCGATCACGCCCATTCTGAAAAAGCCCTCCCTTGATCCATTCTCTGTTTTTAGCTATCACCCCATATCACTTCCCCCTCTGCCTCAAATCTACTAAAACAGCATGTCCATCTTGAACACTCCTCCCACCCTCCTCCCTCTTCAACTAGTTACAATCTGGCTTCAGACCATATCAGTCAACCAAAACTACCCTAACTAAAGTTACCAATAACCTACTAACCGCCAAAGGCCAAGCAAAATTACTCTAATCATCCTCCTCCTGGACCTGTCTTCTGCTTTCTACATTACTCTATCCTCCTCCTCCTCGACCTGTCTTCTGCTTTCTACATTACTCTATCCTCCTCCTCCTGGACCTGTCTTCTGTCTTCTACACTGTGGACCATTCCCACTTGCGATAGATTCTCTAATCTCTTGGTATCACAGACTTGGATTTATCCTGGATCTCTTCATACCTAACAGACAAGTATTGATGCATCTCCCTCTCACACACCACCTCCTCACCTCGCCTCCTATCTGTCAGTGTGCCCCAGGGATCAGTTCTAGGACCCCTGCTCTTCCTCCATCTACACTTTCGGCCTGGAACAGCTCAGAGTCCCATGACTTTGAGTATCTGTGATATCACCTCCTTACTAACCAAAATTACACAAATTCTGTCCCCTATTTTATCTTACTTATCTGTTGAATTTCTAAAACTGAATATGGACAAAGCAGAATTCATCATCTTTCTCCCATGTCACTCTACCCCTTCACCAGACCTATCAAATTCAATAGCTGTTCACTCTTTCCAGTCTTGTATGTTCACTGGCTCAGGTTAAACCTTTATTCTGTTATCTCCTTCAAGCCACATATCCAAACCCTTTCCATCTCCTGCCAACACCAACATAAAAATGTTTCCTGGATCCATACATTCCTTATCCAAGAATGGGCTAAAATACCAGTGCATGTCCTCACCATGTCATGCCTCGATCACTGCAACCTCCTGATCTTTGGCCACCCTTCCAACACTCTCACACCCCTAAACTCAATCCCAGACTCTGCTGCGAAACCACCTCTACTGTCGCAGTTTCAATCTCTACACTAGCTTCCCATTGTCTATAGACTCCAGTTTAAAACTCTAACAAGAAATACAAAGCCATCCACAACCTGTCTCCTTTATATATCTGTGACCTACAAGATCTCTTTCCCTCCACTCATCTTTCCACAATCGCATACAAATTTCTCCTGTGCTTCCCCTATACTCTGGAACTCTCTGCCCCAACATATTAGACTCTAGCCTACTATGGAAACCTTCAAAAGGAACCTGAAGACCCCTCTCTTCTGACAAGCCAACAACCTGCAGTAACCCTCAGTCCTCTGTACCACCACACGACCAGCTCTACCCTAACCTAGTGTATCCTCACCCATCCCTTGTAGACTATGAGCTTTCATCGGCAAGGTAATATCTCCTACTATAACTATCTGTATCTTGTATTGTTCATGAATATTGTACTTGTCTAAATATTCCCCTTTTCACATGTAAAGCGTCATGGAATAAGGGCCACTATAATAAAAATAATAATAATAATATTGACATCTGCAAGGACGGGGAGCGACTGTTATTTTATTTTTCTTTAAATGCAAGTATTAGGGGTTAAAAATACTTTTTGGACTTGAGTTTCATTAAAAATGTTGCACTTTTTTTCTGTTTAAAATGTGTTTATTAACAAGCAAAGAAATAAGATCAGTACAACCAAATAATTTCCAATAATACTACAGAAACAAATAAGAAACTAATTAGATACAAGACATAATAAGTACAAATACAACAAATAAAACAAAAAACATAACACCAAGAAAAAAAAATACAAATATAAAAATGAAGCTAAATACAATGACATGATTAGTAAAGGGAATAAATTAAATTAATAAACCATCCTCTCAAAACAGATCAATAAAAGATACGGTAAATACATTAACAAAGAAGACGTAATCTTCAGTTAAAGGAAGGCATTATACAAAAACTACTAGAAAAAAAGCAGCATCAGAAAACTTACCATCCATGCCAAAAACAGAAACCAAATGCACTTACAGGACGCAGTCATAGCCCATTTGTGGAGCAAGCCCAGCTGCTGGCTGATGACTCACCTCTACCAACAAAATGTGGGAGGCGAGCTGCCATGCATACACTAGGCCTGCATAGAGCACCATTCACACTGATACATATGATGCAGAGTGTCTGAAAGCTACCCAACCGCTCTGCTGCCTGAGCATTGGGCCGCACAGAACGATGCTTCTGCACCACTGGATGAATGGCGCCCCTATGGGCCCAACTGCACCCTGGATGGATAAAAAAGTGCAAAAGTTTTTTATATGATAAATAAAAAACCTTTATAGATGGGATTTTGGTTCATGTGTTGGGCTCTGACTGCGTCCTGTAAGTGCATTTGGTTTCTGTTTTTGGCATGGATGGTAAGTTTTCTGATGCTGCTTTTTTTCTAGTAGTTTTTGTACAATTTTGTTAGGACTGGTGAGCATGGGATCCCTTGATCGTTGGTCACCAGCTTAAATGTCTTGAGGCCAACACATGAACCAAAATCCCATCTATAAAGGTTTTTTATTCATCATATAAAAAACTTTTGCACTTTTATATCCATCCAGGGTGCAGTTGGGCCCATAGGGACGCCATTCATCCAGTGGTGCAGAGGCATCGTACTGTGCGGCCCAATGCTCAGGCAGCAGAGCGGTTGGGTAGCTTTCAGACACTCTGCATCATATGTATCAGTGTGAATGGTGCTCTATGCAGGCCTAGTGTATGCATGGCAGCTCGCCTCCCACATTTTGTTGGTAGAGGTGAGCAGGGCCGGACTGGGACCAAAAAGCAGCCCTGGAAAACAAGCCCCAGCAGCCCACATACTATATCACCCATCAGCCCCGATCAGTGAAGTTTGCTTTTACGTTGTCGTGGCCTCATCACTTTCTTAGGGCCCTTTCACATCAGCGTTTTTTGAAATTTGCGGCAGATGCGGTGAAAAAAACCGCGGCTGACCGCGTTTTTTTTCGCGGCCGCACCTGCCGCAAGTGCAAAACCGCACTTGCCGCACCTGCCGCAAGTCCCCCTATACTTTCTATGGGGATTACCGCAACCGCGCCGCAAGTGCAGCGGTTATGCGGCAAATGCGTTTTTTTCACCGCATCTGCCGCAAATTTCAAAAAACGCTGATGTGAAAGGGCCCTTAAAGGAGTTATCTGAAGAGCCACATGTGAATGGTGCAGCAAAGGGAAATGAACCGCAGCTCCATTCACATGGTGATCTACAAAGCCACATTTCTCGGGATTGTGGGGTCCCAGCGGTCAAATCCAGAGTGAAGGGAAAGTCATCACCTATACAGAAGAGAAGTGATGACTTCCATATTGGGGATATTTAATTTAAACACCATTTCAATGCTGAAAATCACAAAGTCCAATACTGCCTCTCTGACAACAGGACAGGAGAAGTGGTACTGTGCAGAGTATATATACAGAATAATACAGATAATGAGGATTACACCCAGTATACAGGACAGGAGAAGTGGTACTGTGCAGAGTATATATACAGAGTAATACAGATACTGAGGATTACACCCAGTATACAGGACAGGAGAAGTGGTACTGTGCAGTGTATATATACAGTATAATACAGATACTGAGGATTACACCCAGTATACAGGACAGGAGAAGTGGTACTGTGCAGAGTATATATACAGAATAATACAGATACTGAGGATTACACCCAGTATACAGGACAGGAGAAGTGGTACTGTGCAGTGTATATATACAGTATAATACAGATACTGAGGATTACACCCAGTATACAGGACAGGAGAAGTGGTACTGTGCAGAGTATATATACAGAATAATACAGATACTGAGGATTACACCCAGTATACAGGACAGGAGAAGTGGTACTGTGCAGAGTATATATACAGAATAATACAGATACTGAGGATTACACCCAGTATACAGGACAGGAGAAGTGGTACTGTGCAGAGTATATATACAGAATAATACAGATACTGAGGATTACACCCAGTATACAGGACAGGAGAAGTGGTACTGTGCAGAGTATATATACAGAATAATACAGATACTGAGGATTACACCCAGTATACAGGACAGGAGAAGTGGTACTGTGCAGAGTATATATACAGAATAATACAGATACTGAGGATTACACCCAGTATACAGGACAGGAGAAGTGGTACTGTGCAGTGTATATACAGAATAATACAGATACTGAGGATTACACCCAGTATACAGGACAGGAGAAGTGGTACTGTGCAGTGTATATACAGAATAATTACAGATACTGAGGATTACACCCAGTATACAGGACAGGAGAAGTGGTACTGTGCAGTGTATATATACAGAATAATACAGATACTGAGGATTACACCCAGTATACAGGACAGGAGAAGTGGTACTGTGCAGTGTATATATACAGAATATACAGATACTGAGGATTACACCCAGTATACAGGACAGGAGAAGTGGTACTGTGCAGTGTTATATGATAACTAGATACTGAGGATTACACCCAGTATACAGGACAGGAGAAGTGGTACTGTGCAGTGTGTATATATACAGATAACGATTGAGGATTACACCCAGTATACAGGACAGGAGAAGTGGTACTGTGCAGTGTATATATACAGAATAATACAGATACTGAGGATTACACCCAGTATACAGGACAGGAGAAGTGGTACTGTGCAGTGTTATATACACAGAATAATACAGATACTGAGGATTACACCCAGTATACAGGGCAGGAGAAGTGGCACTGTGCATTATATATATACAGAATAATACAGATACTGAGGATTACACCCAGTATACAGGACAGGAGAAGTGGCACTGTGCAGTGTATATATACAGAATAATACAGATACTGAGGATTGCACCCAGTATACAGAACTGGAGAAGTGGTACTGTGCAGTGTTCACCACACACATCCAGATGTACACACATACAGTATGGGCCTTTTCATATCTGCGTTTTGCATTAAATGAAGCCAAACACAGCCAAAACGCAGATGTGCACTGGGCACATATATTATTATATATACATTACCACATTCATATGTGACACACATACATTATTATATACGCACACATCCGTATGTACACACAGAGTATGTGTGTGTATACAGACACATCCATTTGTACATACATATACATTATATATATATATATATATATATATATATATTTATATATATACCGTACATATACACATCCATATACACAGACACATGCATACACACAGACACATGTACACACAGACACATGTACTGTACACACAGACAGACACATGTACTGTACACACACAGACAAGTACTGTACACACAGACACATGTACTGTACACACACAGACACATGTACTGTACACACACAGACACATGTACTGTACACACACAGACACATGTACTGTACACACACAGACACATGTACTGTACACACACACAGACACATGTACTGTACACACACACACATGTACTGTACACACACACGTATTGTACACACACACACATGTACTGTACACACACACACACATGTACTGTACACACACACACACAAAGTACTGTACACACACACACACATGTACTGTACACACACACACATGTACTACACACACACACACACATGTACTGTACACACACACACATGTACTGTTCACACACCACACATGTACTGTTCACACCACACACACATGTACTGTACACCCACACACACAATGTACTGGTACACACACACACATGTACTGTACACACACAACATGTACGGTACACACACAGACACATGTACTGTACACACACAGACACATGTACTGTACACACACAAACACATGTATTGTACACACACACAAACACATGTACTGTAACACACACAGACACATGTACTGTACACACACAAGACACATGTATTGTACAACACAACACAGACACATGTACTGTACACACACACACACACACAACACACACAGACACATGTACTGTACACACACACACAGACACACAGACACATGTACTGTACACACACACACAGACACATGTACTGTACACACACACACACAGACACATGTACTGTACACACACACACAGACACATGTACTGTAACACACACACAGACACATGTACTGTACACACACACACAGACACATGTACTGTACACACACACAGACACATGTACTGTACACACACAATGTACTGTACACACACAGACACATGTACGTACACACACACAACATGTACTGTACACACACACACACACACATGTACTGTAACACACACATGTACTGTACACACACACACAGTACTGTACACACACAGACACATGTACTGTACACAACACACAGACACATGTACTGTACCACACACAGACACATGTACTGTACACCACACACAGACACATGTACTGTACACACACAACAGACACATGTACTGTACACACACACACTACGTACGCACACCACACAGACACATGTACTGTACACACACACGCACACACACAGACACATGTACTGTACACACACACACACAGACACATGTACTGTACAACACACACACAACACATGTACTGTACACACACACACAACACATGTACTGTACACACACACACACAGACACATGTACTGTAACACACACACACACAACAGACACATGTACTGTACACACACACACACGACACATGTACTGTACACACACAACACTGTACAGTACACACACAGACACATGTACTGTACACACACCAGTACTGTACACACACAGACACATGTACTGTACCACACACCACAGACACATGTACTGTACACACACACACAGACATATGTACTGTAACACACACACACACAACAGACACATGTACTGTACACACACACACGACACACACACAGACACATGTACTGTACACACACCCCACCACAGACACATGTACTGTACACACACACACACACATGTCTGTACACACACACACACAGACACATGTACTGTACATACACACACACACAGACACATGTACTGTACACACACACACACAGACACATGTACTGTACACACACACACAGACACATGTACTGTACACACAACAGACACATGTACTGTACACACACAGACACATGTACTGTACACACACACACACAGACACATGTACTGTACACACACACACGCACACACACAGACACATGTACTGTACACACACACACACAGACATGTACTGTACACACACACACACACACACACATGTGCTGTACACACACACACACAGACACATGTACTGTACACACACACACATACACACAGACACATGTACTGTACACACACACACACAGACACATGTACTGTACACAACACACACAGACACATGTACTGTACACACACACACACATGTGCTGTACACACACACACACAGACACATGTACTGTACAACCACACACACACACACAGACACATGTACTGTACACACACACACACACAGACACATGTACTGTACACACACACACAGACACATGTACTGTACACACACACACACATGTGCTGTACACACACACACACACACAGACACATGTACTGTACACACACACACACAGACACATGTACTGTACACACACACACACACATGTACTGTACACACACACACAGACACATGTACTGTACACACACACACAGACACATGTACTGTACACACACACACACACACACATGTGCTGTACACACACACACACATGTGCTGTACACACACACACACAGACACATGTACTGTACACACACACACACAGACACAGATACATGGAGGGATATACATGGTCTTACAGTGCTGCTCTGCTGCCTGAGTCACAATTATCATCCAGGACAGGACTCTGCTCTCCGGTCCGTCGCTCTGTCTGTGGGATTGCTGGAAGTTGCTGACAGGTCACAGATCTGGGGGGGGGGGGAGGGCAGAGAAAGTTCAAACAACTGCCATAAATCCCCTGTGCCTCAGAGATGGCAGCCACCAGAGAGCATCCAGACATCTCACTGCAGAAACTCCAGGCCGGAGGCATAATACTCCTTCTTACCGCCCAGGATGAAGGAGCTCAGCAGACGCAGGAGATGAAGCCGGAGGACGTGCCCGGTACCAGCAGACAGTGCAGGTAGTGCATGGCCCCTGGTCAGCAGCGTGTACAGTAGCTTCAGGGAGGCGTCCATCAGCTGGAGCCGCAGAGGAGTGGAGGAGTATCCTCCAAGAAGCAGCTGTAGGAACACAGCCGGAAGCTCCCCGCCACCGGAAACGCGGCTGCAGCTACTGTGCAGCTCCCTGGCTGTGCCCGGCCGGCGGCCGCAGAAGGACAGAAAGGGGCCGCAGGCGACCTCTTACAGGTAAAGAGCGGCCGCAACGGCCCAATTCCCATTCAGCCCACCGGGAAAACTCCCGGTATGCCCTATGGCCAGTCCGGGCCTGGAGGTGAGTCATCAGCCAGCAGCTGGGCTTGCTCCACAAATGGGCTCTGACTGCGTCCTGTAAGTGCATTTGGTTTCTGTTTTTGGCATGGATGGAAAGGAAGGCATTAAACAGTCTCAAATATTAAAGTAGGAGCATATATAGAAACCCATTTGGACCATTTAATTATATACCTACATCTCAAATTGTGTCTCACTGCATAGATAAACTCAAATCAATTATGTGTAGGCAATTTATCGAGAAAAGTCTCAATAGAAGGAGACCCTTCAGCCTACCACATAGTCGCCAAAATTTGCTTTGCTGCTACAAGAATGTGCATTATTAAACACCGCTTAGTCTTTTGGAAGTCACAAGTTCCCAGCATTAATATCGCAAAATCAAATGTAAGTTTAACATTTAAGTCCAAAACCACATTAATCAGTGACTGAACGTCTAACCAAAATTTAGACAAGACAAGGCAGGACCAAACAATGTGAGTAACCGAGCCTACACAACCACATTCCTCCAGCACAGATTACTGGTACAATTATCAATAATGTGCTGTTTTTGCGGAGTGTAATGCCACTTCATAAAGACTTTGTATTGTGTTTTCAATAAAGAGGTACACAGAACGGATGAATACAAGTCATCCAAAATAAGTGAATATTGTTCTTGTATCTTTCACCATCCATATCTAATTGACCTTCCCATATATCTAAGAATTTACGATTATCGAAAAGGACATCCTTGTTAAAAATTCAATAAAAATTAGCAGTTTTCCAGAGAAAATCCCTTCTAAGTGGACGAAGTAGTGTATTCTATATTATTATCTATAATAATATTATTATATTATCTTATATTATTATTATTATTATTATTATTATTATTATTTTTATTTTCTACAGCCTCTTTGTTATACTGTCTTTTTCTGGCTGCATAATGAGCTCTCTGAGAATGCATCGGTGAGTTTATTCGGTTTAAGATCATAAACTTAAGACCACAATGTTCAGATCAATTTTTATAATATCATACATTTTCTAATTGACAGTGAATCTGTAAAGGTACAGTCACATGCCGCCATATGGCTTCTATATCACTGGCGATTTGACGTGAGCGCGCACGTTTCGGGCTCTACGCTATGGAGCTGTCACCCATAGCCATCTAGCGTGCGATCTTCGGCGATCCTGCATCCCAGAAATCACCTACAGAAGAACGAAAGCGATCTTCCCTTCACACATGGCCGTGTCACATGCCACAATCGTAGCAGCAATGTGGGCATACTGTTTTGATAGGGGCGTGCTAGACTGTGTTTCACCACGCCCCTATCACTGCGATTAATGGACGTAACTGCATTCCCATAGGTCAGCCTTGCATGAACACATGGATAATCAAATAAGGAGCCTCGGATACGGCCAGCCAATTGGAACAGTATGGCCCACCAATTGCCGCAGATATGGTGCAAAAAAATACCATCCAAGCACGCCTACGGGATTGATTTCAGGATCGCTGTGTACGTCGCTATCGCCATGTCTCACGCCATGATGCCCTGAAATCACCAGGTGGATATTGGATATCGCCTGATTTCCCTGCAGTGCAGGGCAATTAGTCAACGCTCCACCAGCTATTTCTCATTGTAGATTCGCCCAGTCACACGCCACTTCTGCACATGAGATATGGTTTCCACATTGCCGAATTCGGGAACTGCCAGCCATCTTGCTGGTGAAATGGCGGCGTATGACGGTACCTTTAGGTTTTCTTTGCCACTCATTCTTAGATAAAGACACTGCAGGAGACACCTACTGATCAAAGGGGTTTTCTCATTATTTTCCACAGAAGCACAACATTCTACCCTGCCTCTTTGTGGCACCCCAGAGTTCATATGCCATAGTACACCACAAAGGGTTAACTCCCCACACAATCCACAACACTACACTAGCGCCTCCAGGCCAGAAGGGGGAGCTAAAGCTGCTTCCCTATATATTCTGGTGTGGAGAGGAAGTGGCAGTTAGTTCAGTGCGGGGCAGCACTGAGGAAGAAGGACTTGGGTGTAAAAGGGCTATGCTAGGCTCGACCCACGGTCCACTGTCCAGCTCCAGGCCGGCCAAGGTCTGAGGAAAGGAGTAGGAGAAGCAGAGGAACACACCTGGGAGACTGAGTCCCCTGAGACTCACCCCAGAGAAGAGCATAGAATGGATACAGGATCTGATGCTGTGCCTGACACAAACAGCACAGTCAACACCGGACTAGTGACGATCTCACATCTTCACAGTACCACAGCGAAGCAACATGGCGGGATCAGGAACACGGAATAAGACTCAAGTTGCCTAGCAAGCTGGTACCCGTGAGGGGAGACAGGGCCAGCAGCTTAGCTAAAGCAGCAGCAGGGCCACACACACAGCGCAGGAACAGGGAGCCAAAGGACCGGCCAGGGTGGGAACAACCCGGCCCCTGCACAGACTCTGTGGACAGTACTCAGCTGATGTACCATCTTCAGTAAAAGACTTTGAAAACTACAAAAAATCCTTGTGAACCCAGGTCTCCCTCACAAACTGTTTTCATCACTACTGCCCCGGGGACCAGGCTCTGCCCGTGGAGAGCCGTCACATCAAAGGCTGCCATCACCATGGGTGGCATCACGACTTTATCCCCTGTAAATACCCCCCTTTACTTGTGGGTTCGGTCCAAGACGACCGTGATAACCCCAGTGATTCCCTGGTCCGGTACCGAGGAACCCAGTGGGCTCCACATCTTCTCTATTTCCAGGTTGCGTGGATCTGGTGCGTTCCAGCTTCATTGACAGTTCAGACGAGCAGCATCAATGCACCACTGGGCTAAACTGTGGACTGATCTATAAACAGATATGTCGATGCAACGCCTCAGAGAAGGTAACTTGGTAACTTGAACCACAAATTCTTTCTTCAACTAACTACAAGGGATACTAGGTCAAAAAGGGGGATCACAGTATTGAAAATACAGTAAACTATTTTATTGTATAGGCTGCAAATAAAGAAGATTTTTCTTTTCACACATCCCGGTGAGTGCCGATTTTGTTCTTTTTAACCATTACATTATGCTGGGACTATAATAGTGAGCAGAGCATTGCAAGTGGGATGATGACACAAAACACCTGCACAAACACTGAAGTGTAAAGAGAGGAAAAAAAACTGTGCTAAGAATCAATTGACCATGTGATCCTTGCTATACAAATGGTGCACATCCTTTCTATACTGACTGTAAATTATTTTACAATATGAATACAGTGATTCTTACAAGAGATGAGCAAAATGTTTGCCAATTTCAAATTCAGCACAAATATTGCAAATTCGGTTTGTGATCGGAAACACAAGCCGTTTATTAAAAAAAAATCAGCGATTGCGGCTTTGTTTGGGGAAAAAAAAATCCAAAATATTAAAATTGCCCTTAAACTTTCCTTGAGAGTTTAGGTCAAAACGCTTGCCAGAATACCTGTTGGCTAAGTAAACCCCTAACCATCGGGTGTTGTTCACAGCCATCAGGTATACAAGTTTCTTTCAACCTGTAAAATTTAATAAAGCTTTTAAAGAAAGTTTTTAAGCTCCTTTTAGTTTCCAAGTGTTGGGACACCTGCCGGCTGTGGATGTTTGGAAACAGTGCTAGACGTTGCAGCAGCTGTGAAATCCAGAAACCTTAAAACCTCCTTTAAACATTACTTTAAGAGAGCTTTTAATATTCTTTATTTTATTATTTATTTATTTTGTTTACAGAGAAAACTTTTATTATTGGAGAGGGTTAGCAGCATGCGACGCCAGCTTTGCTATGCAGGAGGCGAGATGAAAAGGCACACCAACGTCCGTATTCCAAGCTTTATTGCAGGTTTAAAAGCAGAGTCAGGGAGGTGCTGGGTGAGGATAGTGAAAGCAAGTTTCGGCCTTCTGGCGTTTCAACCGGCCCCACCTACCGCACCTAGGTAGGTAGGACCGGTTGAGGCGCCAGAAGGCACTAAACAAACTGTCACTCTCTTCTCCCAGTACTTCCCTGACTCTGCTTTTAAACCGTCAATAAAGCTTAGAATATGGACATTTGTGTGTCGCATTTTCATCTCACCTCCCACACAGCAAGTTTCTATCACCCTCTGCTTGCTGGCAACCAGACATCCAAAGCAGTTGCACAGCTGGAGCGGCCCTGATCAAGATCCGAGGTCCCCAGTGGTTTTCCTCTACTGCACTCCCACTATGTGCCGAATATTTCCTTATGCTGTATTGAGGCTCTCTACGTTTATCTGCTAGCAATTCAGATAAAAAAAGCATATGTCCATTAAATGCTTAAAGGGATCCTGTCACCCCGAAATCACCTCTAAACCTATTAAAACCTGTCCCTAGAGCATATTAACACTGTCCCTACACTCCTTTTAGCTCCTAAATGGCATTAGTCAAAGTGAATATAAACGTTTTATAAGTACCTGATTAGTCATGATAATGAGTGACTATGCTATTCATAGTCACTCATCAAGGCAGCCCCTCTTCTTCATATCACGCCTATTCAGGCGTGCTCGTCAGTCTATGTTCAAATTCGCGCCTCCCTGCGCGCCTCCCCTCTCTCTCATAGCGTCCGGGCTTCACTGTAAGCTGTATGACGCGATTCGCGTCATTCCCGACGCCGGATGACGTATTTGCAGCCGCGCCGCGCTGTCAGCTTCAAGTCCCGCACTGCGCATGCGCATGGGCATGCGCAGTGCGTATTTTGAAGCTGACAGCGCGGCGCGGCTGCAAATACGTCATCCGGCGCCGGGAATGACGCGAATCGCGTCATACAGCTTACAGTGAAGCCCGGACGCTATGAGAGAGAGGGGAGGCGCGCAGGGAGGCGCGAATTTGAGCATAGACTGACGAGCACGCCTGAATAGGCGTGATATGAAGAAGAGGGGCTGCCTTGATGAGTGACTATGAATAGCATAGTCACTCATTATCATGACTAATCAGGTACTTATAAAACGTTTATATTCACTTTGACTAATGCCATTTAGGAGCTAAAAGGAGTGTAGGGACAGTGTTAATATGCTCTAGGGACAGGTTTTAATAGGTTTAGAGGTGATTTCGGGGTGACAGGATCCCTTTAAAATATGTGATCTTATAGGTCTGTTTACAGTCATGAAACACCATACTATGGATATTGCTTCTTAAAAATGTGCAATCACTTTAATTTAATTTCATTCCATTTGTTTAGAATTCAGATTTTTGGCATGTGCACAAGTGTGTTCCTATAACATTCATCTTGGACCTGTCCATGCATTGCTGCCCACTATCCTTATTCAACAGTCTAGATCAGAGGTCCCCAATGTCAGTCCTCGAGGGCCGAACCAGTGCAGGTTTTCAGGATTTCCTTACTATTGCACAGGGATTGGAATCATTGCCTGCTGTGCAATACTAAGGAGATCCTGAAAACCTGCACTGGTTCGGCCCTCGAGGACTGACATTGGGGACCTCTGGTCTAGATGAATTGGTGGTGAGCTGAATAAAACTATTTTATTTTTCTTATCTCTCCTCTAAATATTTCAAGCTTAAATAAGCACTCCCTCAACCCCAAGCCAAGGTGTTGCGTGTGGCATGGGGAGGGGATTTGTAAGTAAGATGCCTTCTGCAGTCCACCCTATGGAGGGGTTAATGAGGAGCTAGGCAACAAGATTGGCAAACAATAATATCCTGTAAGCGATTGGGTCCTGGTGCTAGAAAAGGCAGGACCCTAGGCAAAGGAAAGAGGCTTCACCATGGAGGTCGATGCCATCTTGAGATTGCCGTACAATGCAGCTACACTGTGCTACTGTATGCCTGCAGTCGGCAGTTTGGAGACATGATGGATCTACCCAAAAAGATTAATGCTGTCAAGGATGTGATTTTCATCATCACCCCAGGGGCTGAGAGTGCTTCATCAGAACTGGAGCAGCCTGCAGAGGAAATGTCTAGATTTGTGAGCTGGAGTACGACCATGCTTCACGCATTAGGTCTAATATGCAGAGAGTTCAGAACCTAGTTCTATTATCGCATTTCTTAAAAAGTTCCACTGAAATGCAGCTCAAAGTCAGAGTGTAATAACTATTGGGATAACTCAGGAATCTAATAGTGTGGGGAGCAAAGACACAACTGAGAGAAAGTATTAAAATGAAAGTCTGTATTCAGAGATGATTATGCACTACAATGAAAGTTCTAACACAGTGAAGCAAGGCAAGAAAGTTCCTAGATTAAAGTTCAAACTAGTAGCTGCCGATAATGGAAAAGTCTATAGGTAACAGTTCACACTGGTACTAGCCAGTAATGGAATAGTCAATAAGTAACAGTTTACACTGGTAGTGGCAAATGGAATTGTCTATAAGTAACAGTTTATATCCAGGGAGACCTGGAAGTGATATAGCCCTTAAGAACCCAGTCCAGAACTGGATGCAGTGTAGAGCAACAAAATACAAGTCCCGAACAGTCCAGGGCTCTGCAATTGCACTTACATAAACTTAACTGAATGGTCACAGCAGAAGTTTTACCACAAACAGGCTTACATAAACAGGGCAGACTAGCAGAAGTTGAAGCAGGAACATCAGACAGAGCAAACCTGATGCAGGAAGCAGGTGGAGATTAGCTGGACTTCAGACTGCATAGAAGCTGAGAAGAGCCATACTGGAATAGCTGGTGAAGGAGCACTAAATTGAAATGCACAGAGGAGCAAGAGATCCAAGCAAAACACTCAAGAAAGGACTGACAGATGGATGGAGCTTATGAGGGCAGGAGGGCAGGAACACATGGACACAAATGAAGAAGCAGATGCCATTTTGTAAAAAGGTGAGGAGTCAGGTGGAGGTCAGTTGCTCTTTATGCCAGCCGGGACCAGCATAGGTCAGAGTCAGGATCTTGTTGGTCTTATTAAACTTGCAGTCAGTGCGTAGGAGTATCCAAGAAAAAGACCAGAGAGCGATCGGGCTTTAGTGATCCGCGCAGCCGTCCCACCATACCTGAATAAATGCCAGGGAAGCCAAGAGTATGCAAGCTGCTTCTTTATTCCATTAGTATTTCCATCCAACGAGTTTCGGTACAGACCTTGTACCTTCCTCAGGGATATGCTCTCCCTGAGGAAGGTTCAAGGTCTGTACCGAAACGCGTTGAATGGAAATACTAATGGAATAAAGAAGCAGCTTGCATACTCTTGGCTTCCCTGGCATTTATTAAGGTACGGTGGGAAGGCAGCGCCTATCACTAAAGCACGATCTCTCTCTGGCATTTTTCTTGGATACATCACCACTGTTACGTGGGAGTGCGGATCCAGCAGCAGCTGTCTGAGCTAATTTACCAGTTGTTGGGAAACACAACTGGATCAGGTGAGCACATACACCTATGACGGTACTACCTTATCCGTAAAATGATAAGACCCATTTGCGCCTCTTTGTCTCCCACTTTTTTCTTTGTATAGAGTGCCTAGGAGTAGGATGGGAAGGATGAGGAGGACAAGGTGGAGGTAGCAGTGACAGAAGCCCCCGATTCCTGCCTTGTGTAGAACCCCCATCAGAGGCCTTTGACTTAGAGACTGTGGCAACCCGACTCCCTGCCAACAAGAATTCTAATAGGCATGAACCACCATGGCCCATCTCATTTCTTGAAGATATTAGGTTCGCGGATGACATAACCTGAGAGTGGTAACAGGGGCATAAGTCTAACGCCTTTGATGAGCAATGCACTCAGGGCCGTGTGGCGACTTTCTTCCAGAAGAGGGGGTTTGGGTTCCAAGCTGAAGTCAGAACTAGCAGCAGATGCTACATAAACCAGTGCACCCTGTTGTGTACACATCTGACTTTACGACCCCACACCCTTTATATTGGGGAGGTGGTCATGTTTATGAAGATGAAGGGCAGCAAGTGGTGGTTTGTGATAGGCTTAAGTCAGGTCACCACCGCAGAGGAATTCCCAGACTAGCAGCAGGAGTATGGAGCGTCGGCTGCAGACCAGGTCTGATCTGGTTAGCCAGCCAACTTCACAGAAACTCACAGGGGTCAGACTCAAGAGGGCACACAGGTGCTATCATTGCACACCCTGACATCATCGCTCCTCCCATGAGCTGTCTTACGATACCGGCGAGATATACCAGATAAATCTTGCAAAATATTACAGCTCTCATGAGACGGCATGTATTACGAGTGCTGATACCAGTGAGGTTATAATAGTGGGATTCGCTGCTGCGAGATACCTACTGTGTAACCCGAGAAAACCTCAGTAAAGTCATGTCTTGTAACACTGCCAGGAGCCGTGAAGTCTCTTCTGTCCCACCATATGGCGAATGTAGTCACTAATCTTGTCCCCTATTGCTGGCACTTGAGATAAGCGAACCTTTTAAATTTTGGGTTTGGTTCACTGAACAGGCATATTTTCGCCTAACAGACCTGCAAACTGTTCATCGAACTTATGAACCTCATTTAAATCAATGAGAGACAAAGACTAGAAAACACCTTTAAAGTAGCCCAAAAGCTGCGAAGCACAGCTCGAACCATTTTACTGTGCAATCCCACTGTTTTGGCACAATTATCATCTACCTACGCTATTACTTATCTAACTTCAGCGCCATTGTAACCATGCTTCCGGGCCCTCTCACGAACCTCAGACATCCTCATAATTTCTCTCAGGTTGTCTAAAGTTACAAAGAGGGTATCACGCAGCAGGGAATCCCGCTGCGTAACCAGAGATAACCTCAGTGGCATCAACGTTAGTAACACTAGCTGTCTTGTGAGAGCCACGATATGGCGCACAATTTGTGGGTATATCTCACCGGTATCGTGAAACAGCACATGTGAGGAGCGCTGACATCAGAGAGTGCAGCATAGTTCATAGTTGCAGGATAGCTCCTGTGTAATGACTTGAGTCTGAGCTGCAGTAATATATGTGATGGCATCGCTTCTTACACTTTCACCGGTGGCTGAGTGCCTGCCCTCACAGCTTATGGGGGATGCTGTCTGTGAATGTGACTTCATCATATTGTTGTAAGGCCCTGTGCCCACTGTACATTGTTTGATGCTTCTCTTTAAGCAGATTTCTAGACTCTGCATCAATATCTGCATGTTTATCCTGAAGGCAGCTATGTGAGAGATCAGAAGTGCTGTGTTAATGTGTTTTTTTTCCTTCCAAATTTGGTGCAGATTTTTGGGCAGAAAAAAAGAAATCTGAGCCACATGTGCAAGGAAAAAAAAGCAATGTGTGCATAGCACTTCTGACCTGTTCAACACCTTGATGGCCTCAGGACAGACATGCAGATTTTGATGCAAATTTTCAAAATCTGTGTTAAAAAAAGCTTCAAACAATGCAGTATGGGCACATGCCCTAAGAGGATGCAGGGAGAGACGCAGTTGTAGTAAAAGTGCTCAAAGATTTTTCTTGCCCCCAGGCTACCTACACTGAGAATTCTGGGGAAGGGGTGGCCAACTACAATGCTCAAGGTCTGAAAACAGTGCAAGTTTTCATGATTTACTTAGCATTGCACAGATGGTAATTTAATCACTTGCAGAGGTGATGATTCCAGCACCTTGTGCAATGCTACGTAAATCCAGGAAACATGCACTGTTTGCAGCCATTGAGGACTGCACTTGGCTAGCCCTGTTCTACAGGCGTGTGTACAGTGTCTTGCATTTCCATACTTCAGACTGTCAGGCCAGAGGCCTGCGGCTTGTTTGCCAGTCTCTGTAGAGCAGTATCTAACCACATCTTTGCAGAAACAGTCCATCACACAAAAAGTGTACTAAAAAAAAAGTCTTTACTGTAGCAACTTTTTAAAAAAGGCCATGGTAGATAATGTAATCTATCAGACCCAAAAAGTTATAATTTTAACATAGGCACTTAGCACAGACAAATATATATCATAATACACAGTAAATATAAGGAAAGTCCTACATGGATCAGCAAATTCCATTACAATGATACAAAGTCCATTAATGGCACAGGTTATTAAGGAATTTCAGGTGTAACCCAAAGGCTGTATTCCCGCTAATCCAGCAGGACGAAAAACAACTGGAAGGGGAAAAATAAAATAAACAAAAAACAAGTCTAAGAACTCATAAACAACTGAAAAAGCCTTTTTCTGGACAAAATGAAAAAAAGGACAGGTCAGCGACCCAACAACATGACTTTTTCAGGGAAGTTCTCTTTAATTGGAGTAAAACCTGTCTAGCAGCTTTCTCATCGTTGCCTGGGATGAACATGGCCATTCTGCACTATAGACTCTGCTGGACTGTCTCAGGGGCTACTCCAGGGCATTGTCTGCCACTACTTGCACCATGCATACCTATCATGTCCACTGCTGGAAAAGAGGATGGAGGAATTAGAGGATGACCACCCCTTCTAGTAGAGACAGGAAGAACTTGGGCTACACTGATGTCAGTGTTCATAGTATAAACTGAACGTATAAAATCATTTAACGGAATCACCAATGACCAATCTAATTCTACGATGCACAAGCAGAGTGCAAAGAACGTCCCCGAGTAGGAGCTGGGGACAGCACTTGTGGATCATGTAGATGGACCAACTGCTCCCAACCAATCTCAGAGAGCTCCATTACACCCAGCAAAAGTGATAAAATGTGCATGAAAAATGTGAGGTACTAGTTGACATTTTGTCCAAAATATGGAAGCGTGCAACCCACCGTATTCAGCGTCACCAATTGCCCATTGTTCAGAAATGTTGCATGTTGTTATGCAGTGTTAACTGACCTGCTGCACATGGCGTAATTAATATGCTCCTGTTCAGACACTATGTCTGTATCTCACCTACTTATACACCATGTTCCAAATTATTATGCAAATGTTCTTTTTCTCTAATTTTCCTAAATGGTCAGTGCAAATGACAGTCAATGTAATAAAAGTTATCACCCATTAAAGTATACATCAAATTTTATTGAAGAAATCTCCCATTCACAACAGTATAATCTTCAAAATTTAAACTCTAAATGCACTGTTCCAAATTATTAGGCACAGCAAAGTAGACTTTCTAAACATTTGATATGTTTGAAAGAACTGAAAATGCTGATTTGTTGAATTTGCAGCATTAGGAGGTCACATTCATTGAAATAAAAACTATTTAACTACAAAACATCCTAACAGGCCAAGTTACATGTTAACATAGGAACCCTTCTTTGATATCACCTTCACAATTGTTGCATCCATTGAACTTGTGAGTTTCTGGAGAGTTTCTGCTTGTATTTCTTTGCATGATGTCAGAATAGCCTCCCAGAGCTGCTGTTTTGATGTGAACTGCCTCCTACCCTCATAGATCTTTTGCTTGATTATACTCCAAAGGTTCTCTATAGGGTTGAGGTCAGGGGAAGATGGTGGCCACGCCATGAGTTTATCTCCTTTTATGCCCATTACAGTCAATGACACAGAGGTATTCTTTTGCAGCATGAGATGGTGCATTGTCTTGCTTGATGATTTTTCTCCTGAAGGCACGTTTTTGCTTTTTGCACCATGGAGAAAGTTCTCAGTAAGAAACTCTATATACTTTGCAGAGGTAATTTCCACACCTTCAGGAACCTTAAAGGGGCCTACCAGCTGTTTCCCAATGATTATGGCCCAAAACATGACTCCTCCAGCTCCTTGCTGACATCGCAGCCTTGTTGGGACATTGTGGCCATCTACCAAACATCCTCTACTCCATCCATCTGGACCATCCAGAGTTGTTCGGCATTCATCAGTAAACAAGACTGTTTGAAAATTAGTCTTCATGTATGTCTGGGCCCACTGCAACCATTTCTGCTTGTGAGCACTTTTTAGGGGTGGCCAAATAGTAGGTTTATGGACCACAGCAAGCCTTTGAAGGATCCTACACCTTGAGGTTTAAGGGACTCCAGAGGCACCAGCAGCTTCAAATATTTGTTTGCTAGTTTGTAAGGCATTTTAGGCAGCTGCTCTCTTAATCCGATGAACTTGCCTGGCAGAAACCTTCCTCATTCTGCCTTTATCTGCATGAACACGTCTGTGCTCAGAATCAACCACAAATCTCTTCACAGTAAGATGATCACACTAAAGTTTTAATGCAATATCTAATGTTTTCATCCCTTGTCCAAGGCATTGCACTATTTGTTGCTTTTTGGCAGCAAAGAAATCCTTTTTCTTTCCCATGATCTGTAGTTGGAAAAAGGTGTACCACGGTCCACGCTGCTGTGACATAAAAGGATCACAGGGAAGACAATGCTTCAATAAAAATCCTTTATTCTTTCTCTTTTTTCTCTCCTTCTCTCCTACGCGCTTCGGAGCCACATCCGAGCTCCTTCCTCAGGGATATCCATGAGGAAGGAGCTCGGTGTGGCTCCGAAACGCGTAGGAGAGAAGGAGAGAAAGAATAAATGAGTTTTTATTGAAACATTGTCTTCTCTGTGATCCTTTTATGTCACAGCAGCGCGGACCGTCGTACACCTTTTTCCAACTACAGATCATTGATTTACACGTGCAGTTGCGGTGGAGGTCCGGTGGCAGCTGTATTAAGGCGCTCAAACCTGGTTGTGGGGGTACACAACCGAAAAAGGTGAGTGGACACTACATATCACCATGTCTAATAAGTGCCATCATTGATAGGGCACCATTCTGCGCCTCGCTTGTCTCCTTTGTGTTTACACAGTTTTTCTTTCCCATGTCACTTGAAAACTGTGGCTTACTTAATATTGTGGAACACCCAGTTTTCCTTTTATTGGGCTCACCTGCCAAACTAATTATCACAGGAATCTGAGATTGATTTCAGTGATCCAAAGAATGATTCAATGAACCCTGAGACACAATACCACGAATGGGTAAAAAAAAATCCCTATGACACTTAAAACCAATTTGCATAATAATTTGGAATGTGGCGTATGACTAACTCCCTTTGCAGCTTTATTAGTGTGTATTATGTAAGCAGCTGTTCACCTCTATCAAAATATTGAGAGCAGTTGGTCCATCTACATGGTCCCCCTGTGCTGCCCCCAACTCCTACTTGGGGAAGTTCCCTGCACTCTGCTTGTGTATTGTAGGATTTGAATGGTCATTGGTGATTCCGCAACACTGACAGGCCTTTCAGATTCAATAGCCCCCATGGGTTTGTTTTAAGCCGTTTTGCTAACCCAAAGAAGCTTGACCTCCAGCTGACACAAGATTCTCTCCAAGTCGGCCTCCTGGTGCCAGTTTTCAAAATCGTCAGCAGTGGTAACCGATTTACGCCAGGCGTGAACCACCCCTTGCTGCCATTCACCTTGATGAAGGTGCCCTCCTCCACAATAACTTACAGGATATTATTGTTTGCACAATCTTGTTACCTAGCTCTTCATTAATCCATTCATGGGGTGGGCTGCAGAAGGCACCTGACTAACAAATCCCATTCTCCATGCCACAAGTTACACCTGAGTTTATGGTTGGGTGGAGTGATTATTAAAGCCTGACATATTTGGAGGAGAAATAAGAAAAAGAAAATAGTTTATTTAGCTCACCACCAATTCATCTGGAATGCTGAATAAGGCTAGTGAGCAGCAATGCACAGACAAATCCAATACTAATGATACATATAACACAATTCTGCACATGCCTAAAATCTTTATTCTAAACCTATGGAATGAAATGAAATAAAGTGATTGTATATTTTCAAGAAGAAATATCCATAGTATAGTGTTTCATGAGTGTGAACAGACCTATAAGACCATGTATGTGAAGCATATAATGGCCATAGGCTATGCTTATATTAATTGCTAATACATAAGTGTAGAAGAGATGGCCTTGCATGCTGCTGACCCTTTGCAATAATAAAAGTTTGCTCTAAAAAAAATAAAATTATAATATAAAAAATTATAATAGTAAAAAATAAAAAACAAAAAGAAATTATCCAAAAAAAAAATAAGCTCTCTTAAACAGATGTTTAAAGTACATTGAAAGGTTCCTAAACTTCACAGCTGATCTGAAAACTGTTTCCTAACTTCACACACTGCAGGTGTCAAAACACCTGTAAACTCCAGGAGGTTTTTTTTTTTTTTTTTTAAAGGTCCATAAAATTCCACGGGTTGAAAGAAAAGGGTAATGAAATCTTTTTGTCGCAGGCATCGAAGGTCCTATGATGTGATTATTGAACCATGATGCATTGCCATTACAGCCTGTGGTCCTGTGAGGACCCTGGATGCTGTCATTAATCACTTCCTGTGGGTGTCCAGCAAGCGCCTGAGAGTGATAAATTCTCCTGGTCACAGAAGTGCAGCAGTCTGTCTGTACAGGAGAAGCGATCGGAGTGTGTAGTGCTGAGACCCCCTAGGGCAGGTGTCTCAAACTCCAGGCCTCGAGGGCCGCACACAGTCCAGGTTTTCAGGGTTTCCATAGCATTTGACAGTTGGAGTTTGACAGTTGGTCATTTGATTACAAAGGAAATCCTGAAAACCTGCCCTGTGTGCGGCCCTCGAGGCCTGGAGTTTGAGACCCCTGCCCTAGGGGGTAGTGAAAAGTAAAGAAGCAATATAAAGAAGTATTTAAAAATATGAAAAAAATGTAAAAGTTTAAATTACCCTCTTTGCCCCATTGAAAATAAAACTATTTAAAAAATATCCATATTTGGTATCATCGCTTTCAGAAATGCCAGATCTATCAAAATATAAAATCACTCAGACCTATAAACTGTGTAAGGCCTAGTTCACACAGGGCGTTTTTGGTGCATTTTTGACCTGCGGATTTACCTGCGTTTTATGTTAATCTATGCTAATCCCTTCCAGTGCTTTTGGTTAACATCAAAACCTTTGTGATTTCAGGAAAAGCTGTCAACACATTAGTCTTTGGTGCAGAAAGTGGAAAGACCACAGGTTTTTTGATGTTTTTGAAAGAATAAGTGTCAATTCTCTTCTGCGTTTTTGCTATAGTCTCTATTGTAAAATCTGCAGGAACGAATTTGCAGCAAAAATGCGGTATAAACGCACCAAAGATACAACAAAAAAACGCAGGAGAAATGCAACAAATTTGCAAGAAAAAACATAGGAAACCTCCTGCCAAGAAAAAAACAACCTCTAGCATTGGGTGCAGATTTGGTACTTTTTAGCCTAATGTAAAAAAGTCTAAACGGCAAAATTACATTTTTTAGTCGCCGCAACTTTGCAATAAAATACAATAACAGGAAATAAAAACATTGCATCTACCCAAAAATGGTACCATTAGAAACATCAGCCCAAGCCACAAAAAATAAGCCATCACACAGCCCCGGATCCCAAAACATGAGAACACTACGAGTCACGGAAAATGGCTCAAAAGTGCAATTCCTTTATTTAAAAACTTCAGAATTTTTTTCCACCACTTAGATAAAAGTAAAGGTAACATGTTTGGAATCTGTGAACTCATACCGACCCAAGGCATCATACCAACACGTCAGTTTTACCATAGAGTGAACATGGTGATTGAAAAAACAAAAAAAACAAACAAACATGTAATTGCACTTTTTTTTAAATTTCACAACACTTGGATTTTTTTCCCCCATCTTCCAGTACGCTATATGGTAAGATAAATGATGTCACTCAAAAGCACAACTCATGCCGCAAAAAACAAGCCATCATATGTCTATATTGACAAAAAAATCAGAAAGTCATGGCTTTTGGAAGAAGGTGAGGGAAAAACAGAAAATGGAACATTGCCCGGAGATGAAGGGTTTAACCCCCAGAGATATCTACATACATAATTGAAATTTTCTTAATTATATTTTATAACTTTTTTGCATTAGTGGATTATAAATAAAATGACATGTTCAAGCACTTTACCATTGTTTTCCACTAGATGCTGCTCTAACATAGAATATGTGTTTAAATAAAACTCAATATACATAATAATTTTCTTAATTTTGACAGAATATCTTAATTGGAAAAAGTTTTATTTACCTTTCTAGAGGAGAGATCAGGACCAATTAGACATTGCTGGTATATCCTGTGGATATCCTGTAGATTAATGTACAAGATCTAAAACGCCTTTGAGTTCCAGATTTAACTAGGATTTTTGTGGCTTTTTAAAATTATTTATTAAAAGGAAAATTTTTGCAAAGAACCAAAGTATTTCGTATATTGATAATGAATTCACAAACGTTGTAAATTCGTATTGTCATAGGTTATGCTATGTTGTTATGCATAGGTTATGCTATGTTGTTCTGCTATGTTACAGTCTGAACTAGTGCAGTGGTTTTACTTGAGGTCTTGTGGTCAGAGAATCTACCTTCATAGATTGTGTTAAATGATACAAAAAGAATATACACTCGCAGTCAAAATTAGAGAACAACACGCAATTTCCTTAATGTTTTTTGAAAGTTCACTGAGCTGTAGGTTGGATTTCTGCTAAAGGGAAAAAAAAATCTTCTTCCTTAGTGAGTGTGACACGAGCTGAGTGTGACCAAAGTGTAAGTGCGAATGGAAGTAAGTGTGTGACTTGTGATTCAGTGACTTTGGATTCAGGGAGTTTGGAAGGGAGGACTTACTGATTTGCTGGTTGTATTTTATTAATAATTTACATTTCATTTTACTTATCATTTCTGTCTGGTGCACTCCCCATTAGGTAAAGAGCTTCATAATTGACAATGCCATCCAGTGTATATCTTGCCACATGTATGCAATCCTTGAACAGCCGGTCGGGGGTGCATACTGCTGTGTGAGATGTGAGCACGCTGTGAATTTGGAAGCCCAGGTACTGGATCTAAATCAACAGCTGGCGACACTGAGATCCATAGACAATATGGAAAGGAGTCTGCTCCTCACTGTGCAGCTGCTCAATGAGATAGATGTGAAGGAGGATGGTAGTATGGAGCTGCAGGACAGTGAGGCAGCTAGCTGGGTCACAGTTAGAAGGTGGGTCGAGGGAAGGGTGCCAGGGAAGCTAGCCCTGATCTAGCAAACCCCAATAAATTTGGTAAATTGGCAGATGAGGGGGGTGTCTGTACAGGGATAGCACTGTTTCAGCAAGGCATGACCTGTGAAAGCCAGAGGAGTGTCTGCTCCAGTAAGGGGGAAAACAGGAGAGCAGGGCAGGCCAGACAAATGCTGGTAGTGGGGGACTTAATTTTAAGGGGAACAGATAGGGCAGTCTGTCACAAAGACAGAGATCGTCAAACAGTGTGCTGCCTACCTGGTTCTCGAGTCTGGTACATCGCTGATTGGGTTGACAGATTACTGGGAGGGGCTGGTGAGGACCCAGCGGTCATGGTGCACATTGGCACATTGGCACAAATGACAAAGTTAGTGGTAGGTGGAAGGTCCTGAAAGATGATTTCAGGGAATTAGGCTGCAAGCCTAAGGCAAGGACCTCCAAGGTAGTATTCTCTGAAATACTGCCTGTACCACATGCCACACCAGAGAGGCAACGGGAGATTAGGGAGAAATAAGTGGCTCAGGAATTGGTGTAGGAAGGAGGGGTTTGAGTTTCTGGAGAACTGGACCGACTTCTCTGTTGGCTACAGGTTCTATGCTAGGGACGGGCTGCACCTCAATAGGGAGGGTGCAGCTGTGATGGGGGAGAAAATGGCTAGAAGGTTGGAGGAGTGTTTAAACTAGGGATAGGGGGGAGGTTATTCATTGTACAGGAGGGGAAGATAGTGTAAATAGTAACCTGGGCACAAATAATGAAATTGGGGGTGGGGTTAGAACAGTCAATATAGTAGGAAGAAATAGAGCTAAAGAGAGATCCATAAACTGCATGTACACTAATGCCAGAAGCCTCACCAACAAAATGGAGGAATTAGAATTAATTTTATTGGAAAATAATTATGACATGGTGGGGATATCAGAGATATGGCTGGGCAAGAGCCATGACTGGGCTGTTAATTTACAGGGCTATAGTCTGTTCAGAAATGACCGTACAAATAAGCAAGGAGGAGGTGTGTGTTTATATGTAAAATCATCCTTAAAACCCACCCTTCGTGATAATATATGTGAATCTAATGAAAATGTAGAGTCCCTGTGGGTGGAGATAAGGGGAGGGGAAAAAAATAATAAATTACTGATAGGGGTTTGTTATAAGTCTCCAACAATAATGGAAGAGGAGGAGAATATCCTCATAAAGCAAACAGATGAAGCAGCGACTCAGGGAGAAGTCATTATTATGGCGGACTTCAATTACCCTAAAATACATTGGGGAACAGAAACCTGCAGTTCCAGCAAAGGTAATAGGTTTTTGACAATTGTGAGAGACAATTACCTTTCACAATTGGTTCAGGACCCAACAAGAAGAGGGGCACTGTTAGACTTAATATTAACCAACAGGCCAGACCGCATATCAAATATACGGGTTGGAGCTCACTTGGGTAATAGTGATCACAAAATAATAAGTTTTCAAGTATCCTTTAATAAGATGTGTAGTAGAGGGGCTACAAAGACACTAAACTTCAGGAAGGCAGATTTCCAATGGTTGAGAAATGATCTTAGTGCAATAAACTGGAACGATGTCCTGAGACATAAAAGTATACAAATGGGAGACATTTATTGACATCCTAAATAGGACCTGTGCACAATATATACCCTATGGGAATAAACATGCTAGAAATAGGAGGAAATCACTATGGCTAAATAAGGCTGTAAAGGGCGGAAAAAGTGACAAAAAGAAAGCATTTAGGGAATTAAAGCAAGTAGGTAGTGTTGGGGCATTAAATAAATATAGAAAATTAAATAACATCTGTAAAAAGCAAATCAAGGCAGCAAAGATTGAGACAGAGAGACTCAGTGCCAGAGAAATAAAAAAAAATCCAAAATATTCGTTAACTACATAAATAGTAAGAAACTAAAAAATGATTTTGTTGGCACCTTTAAAAATAGTCTGGGTGAAATGGTGGATGAGAATGAGGAAAAAGCCAATATGCTAAATGACTTTTTTGCAACAGTATTTACACAAGAAAATCCCATGACAGACAATATGATCAGTGATAACAAAAACTCTCAATTATATGTAACCTGCTTAACCCAACAGGAAGTACAGCATCATCTAAAAATCACTAAAGTTGACAAATCCCCAGGCCCAGATGGGATACACCCCAGAGTACTGCAGGAATTAAGTAACGTCATAGATAAACCATTATTTTTAATCTTTAAAGATTCCATAATAACAGGGTCTGTACTACAGGACTGGCGTATAGCAAATGTGGTGCCAATATTCAAAAAGGGGACAAAAACTGAACTTGGAAATTAAAGGCCAGTAAGCTTAACTTCTACTGTAGGTAAAATCCTAGAGGGTTTTCTAAGAGATGCTATACTGGAGTATCTGAATAAAAATAACCTCATGACCAACTATCAACATGGGTTTACGAGGGACGTATGAAGAGGTAAGTTCTAGACTGGACCAAAGAAATGCAGTGGACGTGGTGTATATGGACTTTTCAAAAGCTTTTGATACGGTGCCACACAAAAGGTTGATGCATAAAATGAGAGCAATGGGGATAGGGGAAAATATTTGTAAGTGGGTTAAGAACTGGCTCAGTGATAGGAAACAAAGGGTGGTTACTAATGGAACACACTCAGAATGGGTCACAGTTAACAGTGGGGTACCACAGGGGTCAGTATTGGGCCCACTTCTTTTTAACATATTTATTAATGACCTTGTAGGAGGCATCCAGAGTAGAATATCAATATTTGCAGATGACACTAAACTCTGCAGGGTAATCAGTACAGAGGAGAACAATTTTATATTACAGGAGGATTTAAGTAAAATAGAAGCTTGGGCTGAAAAATGGCAAATGAGCTTTAATGGGGATAAATGTAAGGCCATGCACTTGGGCAGAGGAAATACAATGTATAAATATGTGCTTAATTGTAAAACACTGGGCAAAACGGCCACTGAAAAAGACCTGGGTGTATGGGTAGATGATAAACTCCCATTTAGTGCCCAGTGTGAGGCAGCTGCTGCAAAGTCAAATAAAATAATGGGACGCATTAAAAGTTGCATAGAAGCTCATGAAGAGAACATAATTTTACCTCTATACAAGTCACTAGTGCGACCACACTTAGAATACTGTGTACAATTCTGGTCTCCGGTGTATAAGAAAGACATAGCTGAACTAGAGCGGGTGCAGAGAAGAGCGACCAAGGTTATTAGTGGACTGAGTGGTCTGCAATACCAAGACAGGTTATTAAACTTGGGGTTATTTAGTTTGGAAAAACGAAGGTTAAGGGGTCATCCTATAATAATGGATAACTATACAAAGGGACAGTACAGAGACATTTTTAATTATCTTTTTACTCTTAGGCCTGAGAAGGGGACAAGGGGGCATCCTCTACGTCTGGGGAAAAGAAGGTTTAATCATAATCACAGACATGGATTCTTTACTGTAAGAGTAGTGAGACTCTGGAACTCTCTGCCACATGATGTTGTAATGAGGGAGTCACTACTATTATTTACAACATCACAAAGCTCTCACTGATCTCAGACAGACCAGTCGAGGAAAACACTGCGGGCAGCCGGCTAAAGCACTCAAACACTGTAAAATTCATGGTGCATTGCCTCCTGGGAATTTGAATATGCAAATGGAGTCAGTGGAGCCTCGTTTAAGAGTCTCAAACATGGGACTAGCCAATATATCTACAGGGATGTACCTAGCCCTGGGTGGACTCCTTGCGGATATCACCATAACCACGATATTAAGTGGCCCTTTCAGTCACTATTTCACTCAGTTATGAGCTTTAAGGATATGACAAGGGAATTACCTGGCTTTGGTAATTCCCTTGTCATATCCTTTTAAGTCGTAACCAAGCGGAATAGTGATGAAAGGCCACTAATATGGTGGTTATGATTGTGGTTATGGTGGTCTCCGCAAGGAGTCCACCCCAGCGATAGGTCCTTCCCTGGAGGGATATTTGGCTAGTCCCATGTTTGAGACTCTAAACAAGGCTCCATGGACTCCATTTGCATACTACTAAAATTTAAGAATGGCCTGGATGCCTTTTTGAAAAATATAACATTACCGTTATATATACTAGATTCTTTGATAGGGCGTTGATCCAGGGAATTAGTCTGATTGCCGTATCTGGAGTCAGGAAGGAATTTTTTCCCCCAATGTGGAGATTAGTTTGCCACATGGGTTTTTTTTTCCCTTCCTCTGGATCAACATGTTAGGCTATGGGTTGAACTAGATGGACTTAAGGTCTTCCTTCAACCTTAAATACTATGTTATATGTTAAGGTCATTGTGTTTTCCTATGTGAAAATATCCTAACATGAGTAAATTATCTGTATTTTAGGTTTGTTTCATGAATTGCACAGAATACAAATGTAAATGAGATAAATGAAAAAGAACTGATCAAAATTAAAGTACACTTTCAGATACCTGCAAATTATTGGTGTTAATCTGGTGATAACTTCCTTTCTAACAAATCCTATGTACCTGGCAGCCTAACTTTCCAGTTTGCATCACTTTAAAAGTGACTGAATCCATCGGCAGCAGGTTGTCCAGATGAAGGCCAAAGGGGTCATCCTATTAGCCACAGCAACAGAAGTTGGTCATTCCAAGTCTGTGATTTCTAGAATCTTGCATCTTTACAACATCACAAACTCTTTCAAGTCCTCCAAGAAGGCTGGTCACCCTCGAAAGACAAATGCAAGGAAGACAGGATAATGCGGAGAATCTCCATGGGTATTCATTTCAACACTACAACTGGAACAGCTCGCCAGCTCAGCACTGAACAGGGTAATGATCTGTCTCGTCATATAGTGTAACGACATTTAAGAGCACTTGGACTGAAAGCACTTAGACACTGAAGTGATCAAACCTTTCATTAGTAGAAAGAATCAAAAGGCTAGACTCACCTTTGGTGAGGAGCATGTTGTGTGGTCAGAGGAGAAGTGGTCCAGAGTTCATTTTATGATGAAAGCAAGTTTAATTTATTTGGATCTACTGGGAACATTACATTCCTTGACAAACTAGGGAAAGACTGAACTCAAAGTGTGTAAAGAAGTTAGTGAAGGGTGGTGGAGGAAGTGTGATGGTTTGGGGAATGTTTTCTGCTGTGGGGTTAGGTCCTCTCATACAACTACATGGCAGAGGAATACAAGTGTGGTATCAGAACCTTTTTCACCAACACGTGGTTCCTTACTTGCATTCAGCCTCAATCAGCACCAATTTTTATGCAGGACAATGTCCCCTGTCACACAGCAAAACGGGGAAAGCAGTTCCTTGAAGCAATGAAATTGCCGCCCAGAGACCTGATATAAACCCAGTAGAAAAACTCCAGAAAATCCTTGATGACAAAGTTATGGTCAAAAGCCCACAATGGTCACAGAACTGTGGAAGAGACTGGAAGAAGTGAGGAGCAAAATCCCCCCAGAGCAAAGAGATTAGTGATGTCCTGTGGCCGAAGATGTGTTGAAGTGATTCACAGAAAAGTCCCGGACAGCGCAAAGGCCTGTACACTTCCTACTGATTGGTGACTTTTGTAACCTTCAAATGTAATGTTACTCTTTGTCTACAGTCATTGCTGTTCTCTAATTATGATCATCACGTTTTGTGTAAAATAAAGGTTTTAAGTTGATAAGCTTTGTTTTGTTTTTTTGAAAAACCTGTTGTAGGGGCCTGGTGCACCCCTTCACAAAAAATGCCAAATGTTCATCAATGTATATTACATTCTGTCTGACAAAATCAAGTGATCAGACATTGGTCTCTAATGATGATCACCGGAAATGCTACAACATGTAACCATTGAATATATGATATTGAAACTTCATTACTGCTATAGAACTATGTTAACAATTAGGTAATTAGCACACCAATGGACCAATTCATGAAAGCCCAACAGCCAGTGACAAGGCTGATCCCTTTGTTGGGATCCTAACCTCACCCCAGGCTGTAATTCTACAATTTTAAGGGCAGGCAGATTCCAGCTTTTATCAAAAATGCCACAGGCTGATGGGTGGAGTGCTCAGCCAGAAGAAAGTGAGTACAACATAGAAGCATAATAAAAACTGACCAGCACCTGCAAGAACGAGACGTGTGAACAGGTGCAAGCTAAGACAAATGGTCAATAAAACAAAAGTAATATAGCATTTCATATTCTTTATAAGGTTTTTTTTTTTTGAGAAATTTAAGTTAATTGAGATCAACATCAAAACAGGAAAACAGTGTAGTGAACATATTAGCGCACAGAAGACTCAAGAATAACAAATAACACGGTAAGGCATGCATGGTATTGTGAATCGGCAAATTGAGCAACAGAAGAGAATATAAATTCCGGACTGCTGTCATGCTGGTGGAGCTAATGCTGACCGCTAGCCAAGAGGCGTCACAGAGCTTCATGTACACAATTTATCTCCTCCAGTCTAGCTTAGCGGGAGGAGGGGGAGCTAAAATTTAGGTAGGAATTAAAAACTCAAAAAGACAAATTGAGGTATGATCGGAAAGGAGAAAAGCAGTAGGAAAGTTGAAGAAAGTGGGGAAGGGGGCAGGGGTCAGGGAAGATCAATGTGGAGAGCAGAGGTGGGAGGGAGTGGACAGACATCTAGGAGAGTACAGTGTCACTCAACCTGTTTCCAGCAGTGAGGCGTAATCTTCCATTTCTTTAAATTCTGTCCAGTACTACCAGATTCTAATGAACTGGTCTTGGGAATTGTGGATGATAGAGGTGAGGTCTTCGAGTAACATCATCTCGTTTATTCTAGCAAACCACATAGCCATCGTGGGTGGGATATTTTTTTTTTACAGGGCGGGGATACAGGCTCTGGCTGTTGTAATTAAGTGATGTAGCAGTGATTTCTTGTATCATTTTGTTGGGATGTCACTGTGGTGTAAAAGGACGCTGGTTCTAAGTCAGTGGTCATTTCAGTACCTTTGTGGGTTACTTTTTGTACATTCTCCCAAAACGGGCAAGATGTTTGTGTGTTGCCCGGGGCAGTGGGATACTCGGGTATCCGGGCCCTTTTCCGCTGTGGTCGGGGGGGAATGTCATTGCTGGCCTGCCTGGACCCGTGGCCCCGGGAAACAGACTTTTAAAAAATGGGTTAATTGGAGTGGGAGAAATAATAGTTTATAATGTAGTTATCGTGACGCCACCCACAGCTTCTGGTGATTGAGCACCAGCGCCACTTCAGTCCTCCGGAGGGTGATGGTATAGCGGCCTTGATGGTACAACTCCCTGCAGGTGGAGCTAACCCCCCGGGGCAGGGATGCATAGGTGATGATAAGGGTGCTAGTAATGGATGGATGGATGAGCAGGGTGCAGCGAAGAAACAAATATGCGGAGACTTAGTCACTCTACCAGGGTACTTTACTGGAATGGTGCAGATGGTAATACAGTTCATAGCATGTAACAGTCTCTGGATGAAATAGCTGGCCAAGTAGTCACAACGGGCTGAAAAGTCTCTGGGAGTCTCCCGTGTAATGCCTGATTGGATCTGCCCTGTGTCCTGCTTCAATACCTGTCTTGAGGTGCCTGCTTCTTACTAGGCCCATTGTAGATGGGAATCCTGGTGTGACAATTCCTCTAGACAGGGTGTCGGGGCCGGTAAATGGTCCACGAACTCCGGTGTTTCGGTGGGGGCTAAACTCCCTCGTCGTCTTCGGAACCGGTGCTCCAGTAAAACAGACCAGGGTTCCCTCCTGAGTATGGGCGCTCAGGGGGTTCCCTCCTTCCATCTGGGCTGCTGCTTCTCTCTACGGGCCCCCTCCTTGGGATTCCTCCTTCATTCTCTCGGAGGATCCCCGTTCTCAGTCTTCCCTCAGTGCCGACTGAAAACTCCCTGTGTGTCTCCCTCCTCCCCTAACACCCCCCCTTAGGGTTTGGGACCTCTGCCATCTGCCTAAGTGAGTGTGTGTGGGAGTGCTAGGATGGGAGCCTCCCAAAGGACATTTGCATTCCGTTGTGACAGGGGTAACCGCACACTCATTTATGGGTGCAGTATCCCCAACTGGAGCCTGAACAGGTGGGGTGCCACATTTTCACAACCAGAATATACGTATCAGGCTACCCTCCTCTTAACCGCATCTCCAGCATAAAGGGCTCACCTCTGGGAAGTTAGCGTGCAGTCTGGTTGGGACCCTATACCATCTAGAAAGTAACTTGAAACTCGCCTCGTGTACACGTGAAGCAATGGAGGATCAATGAGTCAATGAGCATATCTTTTTCCTTTGACTCTCTGAGAACTGGAGTTGGAGGTCTTCCTCTTACTGTGATTGAGATTTAAGTTTAGTGCTTTATGAAGGCGCATTAATTAAATGGTAGGCTCTAGAGTGAGTGTATCTAACTGGGCCCGTACCTAGACAGTCCTCCTCAAAGGGCTTCTGCAGGACAAAGTACCTTGTGGTCCGAGCTGCTGTCTTTGTATGAAGGAAAAACCAGAGACACCAGGTATGCCTAGATATGGTAGTAGCTAGTTTATTTTCCAACGCGTTTCGGATTCGTATTCCTAAACTCTTTCCTCAGGGAACAACTTGAGGAAGGAGTTTGGGATACGACTCCGAAACGTGTTGGAAAATAAACTAGCTACTACCATATCAGGCTTACCGGTGTCAATGGTTTTTCCTTCATTTAAAGACAGCAGCTCGGACCACGAGGTACTTTGTCCTGCAGAAATTATCGTGACCACAGTGACCTGTGGAGGTACGGTCCTTGCAGCAGCTGTACTGTTCTGAGTGATCACGCCGGTTGTGTGCCACACAACCTTATCAGGGAGCAGTTCCTAGATTCCACCTTAATAATCCTGTCTCCTAAGGATAAGACCCTATATGCGCATTCTCACCCCTTTCCTAGACTCCTCAAAGGGTGTCATATGTCCTGAGAAGTGCATCCTGGGTGGCAAGGATTTCAGGAAGTGGGTAAGCTGATTTGCTCACCATAAGTCGGGTGTCGGGGGTGCATGAGTTCCTCCCTTGTCAGCCAGTTGTTCCTTTAGGGTGTAGTACACTATAATAGTCATTCTATGTGAACCTGTGGAAAATTGAATCCTGTATCCCCAGGGGAAAAAGAATTTGCAAAACCAGGAACAGTTAAGATGATTGGGGCAGTATGTGAGATCTAATGAATGGGTTATCACAGCATGCCAGGGTTGCTCCTATCGTGGAGTTTTCCCTCATTTGCCTTACTCTGCTGGAACCCATCCATGCAATGCCCGGTAATGGGACATCTGTAAAGTCCTGTTCCACTCCTACCCATGCATTCATCCCACCATTTCTGCACCAGTCCAGTATTCTGGAGAGATGAGCAGCAAAGTATTAGGACCTGAAATTAGGAAGGGCAATCCCTCCGGCGGGTTTGGAGTGGAGATTTGCTGATTTGCGATGGTTTGTCTCTCCAGATAAATTTGGATTGGATTGACATGAGGCTTTTGAAAAAAGATAAGGGAACCATGATAGGGAGAGCTTGGAAGATATACAAAATCCTCAGGTGGATATTCATTTTAAAGATTGCAATTCTCCCAAACCACGTAAAAGCGTTCTTCTGCCATTTCGATCAATCATTCTGGATCGCCTGTAACAATTTAGGGAAAATTAAGGGAGAAGATCAGGCGAGTATCTTTAGGGAGTATGATGCCTAGGAACTTAATTGAAGAGCTTGCCCAATGAAATTTATATGAGCTCTTCAGCGGCGCCGGGCACCATGAAGGATATTGATATGTAGTGCCTCTGATTTCAAAAAGTTGATTTTAAAATGGATGGACTCCCATATAATTCAAATTCTGTCATGAGGTTCAGCAAAGAGGAGAGAGCATTACCGATGAAGAATAGTAAATCATCGGCGTAGACCGCAATTTTATATGCTGCACCCTTAATCATGGGGCCCTGTATGTCCTTATTAGCCCTAATCCTCCGAAGGAATGGTTCCAGCGAGACTATGAAATCAGTGGAAAGTGGGCATCCCTGCCTTGTTCCGTTGAATATAGAAATCTCCGATGAGTGGAGTCCGTTCACCTTCACCCTGGCCTATGGTCTCATATACAATGCCGAGATCCATGCAAACATGTCAGATTGCAGGCCAATTCAACAGAGCGTCTCAAACATAAATGTCCAAATCACTCCGCCAAATGCTTTTTCCGCGTCTGTGGAAAGCAACAACAGGGGCAGGGATTTCAATTTTGGTCTATAGATGAGGATTAAGGCCTTAATGGTGTTATCCCTGGCCTCTCTGCCCCCCTATGAAGCGCACTTGGTCAGGGTGGATGAGTGACGCAAGGGAAGGGAGCTTAGCTGGAGGCCAGCATTTTTGCAAATAATTTAATGTCGACATTGAGGAGCGATATTGTTCTGTAATTCAGACATAGGTGGGATCTTTTCCTGATTTATGGATGACAGATATGTGGGCCCATAAGGAATCTACTGGCAACCTCAATCTCTGGGGGATAGAGTGCAGGCATGTATCTAGGTGCAGGTATAGGGATTTTAGGAACAATCTAGAATAGGAAAGTGTAAGCCCGTCAGGGCTGGGGCTCTCCCCGGCCTAGTGTTTTTAATGGCCATTGAAAGTTCTCCATCTGAGAACAGTTGTTCTAAAGTGTCCGCCTCGCCTCTTGGTAGAGCAGGCATGCCAGAGTCTCTTATGTACCCCCGAATTCGGTCTCAAGATTCATATGTTGTGTTGCTCCTATGTCTTTATCGACTGAATAGAGTGCCTCGTAATACTGTTTAAAAGCATCTGCTATTCCTGAAAGGTCTGGATGTGTTGACCCAAGTGATGAACGATGGAGGGAATGTATGTGGTTGACTTTTGGGCTCTCAGGGTTCTTGCCAAGGCTCTGCCACTTTTATTGCCATGCCCGTATAAAAGCAGCGGCATTTGGTAAACATAGCCTTTGCTTTGTGAGTCAAGACGGTTCTTAGGGATTCTCTCCTGGCCGATAGGGTCTTCCTCAAGACCTCAGTAAGGGACCTCTTGTGGGATCTCTCTAACGAGTTAATCTCATTTAATAGATTAGATACCTCCTCCCAACGTTCCCGCTTCAGTCTAGCCCCATGTTTCATGAAGAGGCCCCTGACCACGCACTTGTGTGCCTCCCAAACACCAGGGATCTGTGTCCTCATCATGTTGATGACAAAGAACTAGTTTAAAGTGTCTTGGATCTCCGCTTTTATAGCTGGATCATCCAAATGCGAAGTGTTCAGCCGCCAGATGCATTGTTTTGGTCTGAACATTGGTAGGAGTATAGAGACACTGACAAGTGCGTGGTCAGAAAAGACAATATTATCGATCTTAGTCCCATGGAAAAGGGAGATATCCTGATGCCGAAGAAATAGTCTATCCAGGTGTATGTGTCATGGGGGCCGAGTAGTAAGAGAAATCCCTGTCTGTTAAGTGCAAGAGTCTCCAAGCGTCTGTCAGTTGGTGGTTACAAAAGAAGACGTCATTTGATTTTTAATGGATAGTGGGGTTGAGGAGATGCCTTTGGGTTACCTAGAATCATGTTTAAATCCCCACCCAAGATCAAAATGCCCTCCGCCAGAGGAGCCAGACGATCTAAGTATGTGAGGAGTGCCTTACCCTGCCCCACATTGGGAGAGAGATGGATGCCAAAGTTACCTTTTGTGAACAATGAGTCCCTTTACCATGAGGAAACAGCTCTCCTTGCCCACATGGGACTCTAGGAACATCCAAGGAATCACCCGTGAGATGACAAAACTCGAGTCGGAAAGCTGAAAGGTTTAGTCAAGCAGTAATAGGTTTCTTGAAGGAATGCTATGTCAACCTTCTTTTTACAGAGAATATTCAGAAGGATTGACCACTTATTCAGACTATGCAGCCAATTCATGTTCGGTGTGCCTACCACCAGTTCTAAGTGGGGGTCCGACTCCATAGTAACGGGGTCGTGTGGTAATTACCTCGCAGAACTAGGTACGGCAGGGCCTTAAATTTCTGGGGGAGTACGTGGAGTTAAGTTGGGATAAGGGGGTTGGAAGGACAGGGGAGTGGGAAAGGAAAGAAAGAGATAGAAGCAGTAATGAGTGTAGGGGGGAAGAAAGACGAGTAGGAAGACTAACGCTATACGCCTAAGAAAAGATCCTAGGCAAGCTCCAAAAAGCAGAGCAATTGGGGGTCAAAAAATATAAAACAATATTGGGGGCATGGCCGTGAGACCTGCTACCCCCTAAAAGTCTAGAAGGGGAGCCTGTGTTGTTGCTACCGTGGGTGAGATCATCCTCTCTGGCAGGCCAGGGGAGGACGATAGCCATATTTATAGGACCTCGAAATGGCCCACACTTCAGATCAACATGGATGTAACAAAAATAATAAAATTATCTAGGTCATCAAAATATATGTAACTAAGTTAGCAGCAAAATAGGTGCCTCTGTTTGAACCGTAGGCACCAGGTAGGCAGGCCCCGTGGGGGAGGAATCGGCAAAAAGTCACCGGAGCTACAGGTAGGAGGGGATCCTTGCTCAACCTCAGGAAGGGTGACTTTCCCACCCCGCACATGCGATCGCTTTAATTGGCTTTTGAACCTCTCAACAGCCAATCACAACAATTGTCACTCTCCAGCTATGGAAGGGGCTGTCGTACCCTACCATAAGATGGAGTGCTGGAGAGAGCAATTATCACCCCCTTCAACATGGTTGGAATTGATCTAATGGGATTGTTCACTCTCATCAGCACAAGCATGGCAGTGGTGCTGCGGCTCCACAGCCTGTGCCTGTCTGCGCCCACTCTCCTCTTCCTCTATCTGCTGCCCTCCTGTGTCAGCTCACCTCTCCTCCTCCGTCTGTCCCCTCCAGTCCTGGGCCCACCTGCAGCCCATCTTCCTCCTTCCGCTCTCCTCTTCCTGTGTCCGCTCCCCTCCTCTATCTTCTCCCCTCTTCCTGTGCTGGTCCGCTCATCTCTGCCAGCTGCTCTTCTGATCACCATGGCAACCAGACGTTGCCAACAGTGATGATGCACTGTATGGCAATGATCTGCCATACAGTGTAATATCAGTGTAACCTCAGAGACTGCAGCAAGGCATCAAGTGTCATCTTGTTGCAGTCTCTGTGGTCACCGTGATGGTGCACTGTATGGCAGATCATTGCCATACAATGCACCATCAGTGTCACCCCAGAGACTACTACAAGAGGACACTTGATGCCTTACTGCAATATCTGGATGTAGCAGAGGTGTTGAAGCAGCATGGGACCATCGTTTTGGACTACGTCGGAGGGTATGGAGTAATAAAGATGTATTCTGAATTTGGTTTGTGTTTTCTTTTCTGATAAAAAGATTTTTCTCTGTGTAGTATATATTTTTTTACTATTTATTAGAGATTCCTAATGGTCGGGTCTAACATTGGCCCAACATTATGAATCTAGGGCTTTGTGCCACCTACTAATAATAAAGCTGGCATTAACCCCTTTATTACCCAATTTTCCACATGCATAAGGACAACAGGAAGAGTCTGGGTACAGTGCTTCAATGAATGTGCCATTTTCTGGGCAACTGTGGGCTGCAATTCATAGCATGGGGGGTCCAAAACGTTGAAGATTCAAGCCCCCAGCTGCCTAGTTGTACATAGCTGGCAAACAAAAATACAGAGAAGCTCCATGTTGTTTTTTTTTACAAAATAATTTTTATAAATAAAAAAATGATGTCCGGCTTCGCTGTATTTTTGGTTGACAGCCAGGTACAGCTAGGTAGCTGGGGGTGGCAGTCTGTAGCTGCTAAGCTGTACCTGGCTGGCAACTAGTGATGGGCGAATCCTAAACTACTCGGAATCGCTAGACTCCGACGAGTCTGAGTCCAGGACTCGCTACTCGTTGCGAGTCTAGCGATTCCAATGTTAATGAATGGGGAGGCGAGTATTGCAGCGATTCCTCTGCTGCCGGATCCTATAAGGGGTCTGGCAGCACAGGAAAAACCTGCAAATCCCCATGTTATTCTTTTAAAGCCAGCGGCAAAAAGAGGGTGGAGAGGGTGGGGGGTGCACCGGACCGGCCGGCTACTTACCACTGCCTCCGCCGGTGCCGGCTGCAGACTCGCTCCCCGAGTCTCTGCTGCTTTTTCTGGAGATTCCCGAACACTGACAGAAGCAGTGAATAAATTAACTTCCGTCACTGCTCGGGAATCTCTGAAGCAGAGCGAGTCTGGCTGACAGCAGAGTTCAGCTCAGGTCACAGCATAGACAATTGCCTTCAGATGAGGGATGAGGAAAACTTTTTTGTAAATGGTGAATTTAACAAACAAAACCAGCACTATTGGTCTGACACTAACCCACAGTGGATAGATCCCTCCAAGACTGCTGGAACACAAACATTGATTGAAAAAAACATTGAGAAAATTAAAGTTGAATCCAAAATTGCCTACTTCAAAATGGCCATCATTGTCACCACCCATCTGGAAAATTTTTCCTCCTCCCATATATTAATGTGCCACAAACAGGAAGTTGATATCACAAACCATTCCCATTTTATTTAGGTGCATCCATATAAATGGCCCACCCTGTACATAATATATATAATGAAAGTCGTAAAGGAATCAGTGGACTCTTAACATTGTGGAAAGTCCATTAAGGGCACAGTCCATAAAGGGCTTTGAGTTGTAGCCCAAAAACTGCATGCATGCCTGCTCATCCAGCAGGGGTAAGCGTTAACAGTGCAAAACTTGGGAAAGGCAGCTCTGTGGTTTTGCCTGTTTGCTTTGCCTAGAGGCTCGCCTTTTCCAGTGCCAGGAGTTAGACACAAACTATCACTTACAGAATATTGCTGTTTGCACAATCTTGTTGCCTAGCTCATTAACCCCTCCATGGGATTAGTTGCATAAGTAATGTCGCTCACAAATTTAACTCTCCATGCCACAAGGTAACACCTGGGTTGCGGTTAGGCGGAGTGATTATTGAAGACTTACATATTTGGAGGAGTCATAATGATGAAAACAAATACTGTATATACTCACGTATAAGCCAAGTTTTTCAGCCCAAAAATTGGGCTGAAAAGTCCCCCCCTCGGCTTATACGCGAATCATCGTTATACAGGCGCCCCCTCCATAGGTATACAGGCCCCCCCCCATGGGTATAGAGTGCTCCCCCTTGCTGCCGCAAACCTGTAAAGTAATAATCATTATACTTATCCATGTCCTGTCGTCGCCGCCGCCGCTCTCTGACACCGCGCGCTCCTCCGGCTTCATCCGGCTTCTTCCGGCATCCTCCTCATTGTCTGTGTGCCGGAGGAGGAAGCCGGAAGAAGCCGGATGAAGCCGGAGGAGCACGCGGTGTCAGAGAGCGGCGGCGTCAGGACAGGGATAAGTATAATGATTATTACTTTACAGGTTTGCGAAAGCAAGGGGGGGCCCTGTATACCTATGGGGGGCGCCTGTATACCACTGGGGCTGCTGCTGTATACACCACTGGGGCTGCTGCTGTATACACCACTGGGGCTGCTGCTGTATACACCACTGGGGCTGCTGCTGTATACACCACTGGGGCTGCTGCTGTATACACCACTGTGGCTGCTGCTGTATACACCACTGGGGCTGCTGCTGTATATACCACTGGGGAGGCTGCTGTAACACTGCTGGGGCTGCTGCTGTATACACCACTGGGGCTGCTGCTGTATACACCACTGGGGCTGCTGCTGTATACACCACTGGGGCTGCTGCTGTATACACCACTGGGGCTGCTGCTGTATATACCACTGGGGAGGCTGCTGTAACACTGCTGGGGCCTGTATATACCACTGGGGAGGCTGCTGTATACCACACTACTGGGGGCTGTATACCTGTGCTGGGGTCCACCCTCGGCTTATACACGAGTCAATAGGTTTTCCCAGGTTTTGGGGGCAAAAGTAGGGGGTCGGCTTATACACGAGTATATACAGATATTGCGCCACACTGCAACTGGAGGAACTTAATACACGGTTTTACTATGTTTGCACTAACCTTTACTGGTTGTGCAACACCCCGCACAACCAGACTGATGGCTTAATGTGGATCACTGTAGTGACAAGGACCAATATTCCCTCCTCCTCAGATACTCCGGGCCTGGTGGTCGGCTCCTTAGTTCCTCTGGAGATGGAGGTGGGCTCCTTCACTCCTCCACCCGAAGAGGCAGACTCGCTGCACTGGCTTCCGTCCCAGCTCCACACTGTGTATCAGTTGATCATTCAAGGGTGGGTCTTTATGATGTACTGCCAGGTACTGTGGATCTTAGAGCAGCTCACACACCGCACTCCCAACAAGGGAGAAAGAGATTAGCAAATAGAAAACAAGCGGTGTCAGAGGTTTGGAGCGCTAAAGAAACCACGGGTTGGTGATTAAATTACCGATAATTTATTGCACGAACAGCAGGGGTCCAGTATGCCACAACGCGTTTCGACGCACAGATGCGTCTTTCTCAAGTGGATGAGGGATCCCTGATTACCTCTTTCTTATAAACCTACCCCCCACTTGGCTAAAAATTTGGCTAAAAACTTGGCAAAGAAACTTGTCTAAAATACTTGTCTAAAAACTTGTCTAAAAACTTGGCAAAGAAACTTGTCTAAAATACTTGTCTAAAAACTTGTCTAAAAACTTGTCAAAGAAACTTGTCTAAAAACTTGTCTGAAAACTTGTCAAAGAAACTTGTCTAAAAACTTAGCTAAAAACTTGCCAAAGAAACTTGGCTAAAAATTTGTCAAAGAAACTTGTCTAAAATACTTGTCTAAAAACTTGTCTAAAAACTTGGCTAAAAACTTGGCAAAGAAACTTGTCTAAAAACTTGTCTTGTGTTCTCTTAAAATGCTCTCTAAAACTTTGCACACCACTGATGTCAAACTTACAGGAAAGTAGTTGCGTGGATCCACCTTCGTACCTTTTTTAAATATTGGTATTACATCAACTATTTGCCTATCCTGAGGTACTAACCCTGTTACAAGAGAGTAAAAGAAGATGAGATAAAGTGGTTAGTCAATTACTGACCACAATACCCACAATATCCATGGATAGTGCAGGATTGGCCTTGCATGCTGCTGACTCTCTGCAATAAAAGACTAAGAGGAAACAAATTCAAAAAAACTTACCAAAAAAACAGCCAAGATCTATTATCCATTGCACTGAGCAAAGTAGGCTGTATTCAGACACTTTGCATCGCACATACATGTGTAACTGACGTCCTATGGTAACCCTGTGCATACAAAATACCACCAATCACCTCCCCCATGGCATGGAAGGTGGAGAGTGATTGCTGCATCAGTATCTTGAACTTGTGTTGTCTTTCAATGGGGCCTGCAGCATCCTGCTAAGTCCAATGGATATTAGATCTGTGTTTTGACTCTGCACTGCAATAATAAAGGTCTGCTCTCCAAAAAAAGAGAAAAAGAATAATTATAAGAAGAAGAACAAGCCTTAATGGAAGTTAACAACAGAAAGCTGCTTAAAGTATAACAGACAAAAAGTGAATCCATCATGGTACTTTACATATGAAGTGGGGAGAACAAGGACAAATACAGTATACCGTATATACTCGTGTATAAGCCGAGTTTTTCAGCACAAAAATTGTGCTGAAAAGTGCCCCCCTCGGCTTATACACGAGTCACTATACGGCTGAGTGTGTGGGGCCGGTGTCCGGTGGCTGGAGGAGGTAGGGGAGGCTGCACTATGAGCGGCCGGTCACGTGGGGCCGCTCATTAGTGCAATGCAGTATGCACGGCATCCCCCTGTCCATCAGCGGCAGGGGGAGCCGTGCATATTACATTGCGCTCCCCCAGTAGTTTATACAGGCCCCCCGATCTCCCGCCCCGTAGTTTATACAGGCCCCCCGTACTTTATACAGGCCACCCGATCCCCCCCCCCCGTAGTATATACAGGCCCCCCCGATTCCCAACCTCCCTGTAGTATATACAGGCCTCCCGCGCTCTATATACAGGCCCCCGGTTGTAGCCACAGACCTGTAAGAGAATCGCTTTCATACTTACCCTCCTCGCTGTCATCGCGCGTCCTCGTCTCCTTCCCGCTTCTACCCGGCGCATCCACAATGACGTCATTGTGGACGCGCCGAGTAGAAGCGGGAAGGAGACCGGAGGAGCGCGGGTAACAGCGAGGAGGGTAAGTATGAAAGCGATTCTCTTACAGGTCTGTGGCTGCAACCGGGGGCCTGTATATAGAGCGCGGGGGGCCTGTATATACTACAGGGAGGGTGGGAATCGGGGGGCCTGTATATACTACGGGGGGGGGATCGGGTGGCCTGTATAAACTACGGGGGGCCTGTATATACTACGGGGCGGGGGGGGATCGGGGTGCCTGTATAAACTACGGGGGTGGGGTATCGGGGGGCCTGTATATGCCACACTGCTGGGGAGGGTTCTGTATATGCCACACTGCTGGGGAGGGTGCTGTATATACCACACTGCTGGGGAGGGTGCTGTATATACCACACTGCTGGGGAGGGTGCTGTATATACCACACTGCTGGGGAGGGTGCTGTGTATACCACACTGCTGGGGAGGGTGCTGTATATACCACACTGCTGGGGAGGCTGCTGTATACCACACTGCTGGGGAGGCTGCTGTATACCACACTGCTGGGGGCTGTATACCTGTGCTGGGGTCCACCCTCGGCTTATACACGAGTCAATGGGTTTTCCCAGGTTTTGGGGGCAAAAGTAGGGGGGTCGGCTTATACACGGGTCGGCTTATACACGAGTATATACGGTATATGGTCAAT